>KE647181.1:0-29575 GCA_000447185.1 Vairimorpha apis BRL 01 | reverse complement strand
TATACGAATAGATAAATATGAACTAGAACTTATTGATCATGAAGATGATGTTAGTGAAATTATAGAACAAAATTATGAAAATGTTATTCATATAGATAAATTTGATAATTTTATTAATTATCTTGATTCAGATGTTGGTAATTTTAGCACATTTTTATATAAATTGGATAATGAGGAAATAAACACTTTTATATTTTTGCTGAATATACAACAAGTAAATAATTTAATTAACAAACTAAGTAAAATAAAATATTCAATTATTAAATTTAGATTGATTAAATCTCTGTATAATGCTCATCAAGAAATTGTATGTAAAAATCAATTGTTTTTAGATGAAAGAAAAAAATTAATTGAAAAGATTTATAAATTGAGAAATAAAATTGGACGAAATATACAAAAATTAAAACTTAAAACTGGAATATATAATTAAAAATTTTATACAATATTTTAATTTCTATTTTTAAAGGAATTTATTAAAAAAAGTAAAATTATTCTCTAGCATAAATTATTTTTTCAAAAATGTTTTTGTATTAAATTTTATATTTTATTTATGCTTTATGTTTTTTATATTGTTTTAAGAAATGATTAAATTTTTTACAAATAAAATATAAAAATAAATAAATATGCCTGAAAAAAATAATATAATTCATAGATCCTCTATAAATAACATTTACAAGATTATTAATTTACATGAGATTTATAAAATAAATATTAAGAATATCTCTATTATATTTACATTTAAAAATTATTATCTTCAATATTATTTGTTTATTAATAATGTTAACAAAGAGTTTAATATTACTAATTTTGAAATTTCAAATATTATAAAAATGATCGAAGTAATAAAAAAACATAATTTTTTTAATATTGAAAAGAATATAATAGAATTTGTTAAAACGAATATAAAAAATTTTAAAGATGTTGCCGGAGTTTTTGATATTTTATCAGCTTGTAATATAAAAGATAATAAAGATCTTGATTTTTTCCGTAAATATTTTGGATATAATTTAATTTATAAGAATTATAAGCAATTATTAAAATTACATTCACTTAATAATTTACCGTTGATTCTTAAACTTATACAAAACAATAAAATTTGCTATAATAAGATACTTGAAATATATAAAAAATTAAATTTTTATTTAAAAAATAAAGTTTTAGATAATGGATTTATATTTTGTTGTTCATTTTTTTATTGTTTACTAGATTATCATGTGGAAATATTGGACGATACATACAAGGAATTCTTATCTGGTTTTTGTGTTTATCTTTTTGAAATTATAATTAATTATAAATCTTATGAAATTTTTAATTTAGAAGATATTCAAGTTTTAGTAAATCTTATTAATATATTATATGAACTTTCTAACGAAAAATTCAAACATGGATTTTATATTAAAACAATAGAGAAAATCATTGAATTTTCCACTGATATATACGAAGATCAGATAAAATTTACATTTTTACTACAAATATTATATGTTGAGTTGAAACAAAAAATTCATTATATTGACACATTAAAACAAATTTATGATAAACTAAAATTTATGACTTTATCTTCATGTAGTATTTCTTTTACAGAACACAATTTTATATGTAAAAAATTTCTTCATTACAAATATAAAGTTTTAGATAGATTAAATTCTGTATTACATATGCAATATGATAAAATAGCATTATATAATGATTTATTTAATAATGACAGGTTTAATTATATTATTTTACAAAGTATAAGTGCGTCAGTTGATTTTATTATTGATAATTTAATTATTTTGATAAACAATTCAGAATATAAGATTCAATTTATTGATTTTATATTTAAATATGGTAATATTTCATATATGTATCTTTATCTTATATCAATAAAAGAAGATTACAAAGTAGTATTATTATTTATTAAAAAATATACAAGTTTTAATAATAATCAAAATTTCGTAGAATTTAATATGAATATAAATAAGTGTAGTATTGAAAAATACACTGAACTTTTAAGCCTAATTTACTTTAAATACATTTCTATTGATAATCTTAATGTCAATAAAAGTAGGATTTATTTGATAAAAAAAATAATAACATTTAAAAAAATTATAAATTTAATTATCAAAGAAATTAAAAAAATTCTTGGTTATAATGATAATGTAATATTATTGTTATATTTTGTTATTAATAGCGAAATAGAAATTAATCAAGAAGAAATTATATTTTTATATAGATATTTGATAAAAATTTTAAATAATTTTGTAAAGTTTAATACAAATTATGATAATATAAATATGAAAGTTATTCATGAAAAAATAGAAATAAACTATTTTGAATATAAAATTTTGAGTACAAAAATTAAAACAGAAAATCTTTTAGTAAATATATGTGTTGATCTTCTCAATAAATATAAAAGTGATAACAAATTTGAATTAATCAAAGAACATACATATTATAATTTTATAATTTTGTTAGTATATAGTAAAGTTTATAACAAAAATTTTGATTGTTTTATAAAAAAGATGCTTGAATTTATTTTTATTTGCAAAAAAAAAGAAAGAAGAAAAATATATAACCTATATAATAATAAAAAATGTAGTTTCATTAAAAGTTACAATAATAAAATTTACTTGTAATTTTTTTAATGTTTTTATATTTTTTAATTGTCTTTTTTCAATAATTTCACGTTTTGGATATTCATCTTTAATTTTGGTTGGTCATATGGTTTTTATTAAACAATTTTTATCAACTTGTAGTTTTTTTCCTTCTTTTTCCTTAACAATTTTCATATATTCTTTAGAGCTTATCCCTTCACCTTTAGATTTGATTTTTAATATTTTTCTTTCTTTTCTTGTAAGTTTTTGTGTATTATTTTCTTTTAAATGTTTACAAGTACTGTCTGAACTTTTTTTAGAATTATTTGTATTTAGATTAGTGTTTTCTTTATTACTTTTGTCATTATTAAAATTTTTATTTTTCTGTCTTATTTTGACATACAGTTTTACAATCTTTTAATTCTGAGTGATCTATAATTTTAGCTCTTTTAATTTTTTGTTTTTATGTGCCAATCTAATACTTTTTTTAGAATATACTTCGTTTTCATCATCATTTTTATTTAAATAATTTACCACTTCAAGTAAACTATCTTTATAAATTTGTTTTTCATTTACCATATAAAAATAAAAAAGGGTTAAAATAAAAAATTTAACTAGATTCTCTTATTTTTCTTTCTTTCTTTTTCGATATAGTTTTTACCCTATAATTGGAGTATGGCTCATTTTCAAAATCATTTTTGCGTATCTTTGGTCCTCTTACTCTAGGACCTCCTTTTTGTTTAGATAAATAATGTCCTTTTTTAGACCTTCCCATATCTCTCATTCTGTCACTTTTCTTCTTACTTATTTTAACTTTTTCATGGGCTGAAAACAAATGTGGTCTGATTTGAATTTCGTTATTTAATTTATCATTTTGAACATTAATATTATTGTTGATATGTTTATCTTCGGTATCATTATCATTATTATTTTTAGTTTGAGATTTATTTGTCTCATCTTTATTTAAATTTATATTATACAAAACATTTAATGGTTCGTTGTTTGTAATTTTTTTAAATTGTTATTTTCAATAGGAGGAATATCTTTTACAATACATCTTGATGAGTCAATTTTATTTGTATTAGGTTCGTTATACTCATTTTCAAAAAATTGTTTTTATTAATAAGATTATTGTCGTTATTCAAAAATGTTGTAGATTGATTAGTTTCGTTTGAAGGATTATGATATCCTAATGTATCCGAAAAGTCAACATTATTATTATCCTTGTTTTTTGTAATAAAATTATTATTTGATAAATTATTGCTATTAATTGAAGTAGATGAAAATTTTTGTCCTTCAATTTCAGTAGAATTACTTTTCAATTGAGATGTATTATTATTTTCATCATTATTATTTGAATCTTTTGAAAAAAATGATTTAATAGAATTATAAGCACTATTTATTTTACTTTCATTTTTATTGTTTTCGGAATTACCATTAAAATCCTCAATATTTTGTTTACTGTTTTGTTTTAGAGAATTTTTATTTTTTAAAATTTTATTTCGTTTTTCAGAACTATTGGTTGTATTGGAAGTAGAATTTTCAAAATCGGACATAATACTTATAAAAAGTTTTTTTTATATCGATAAAGGAGAAAAGGAGTAAAAAAAGATTGATTTTAGATACATTAAAAAATATTTTATTTGTTTTTTTATATCAATATACAAGTGAAAAAGATTAAAATTTTTTACAACTGTTTAATTTTTATTGATGTTATTTAGTATTTTTAAACCATAAATTTGCAGAGTAAAGTAAAAACATTAATTGATTATTTAAATTCACTATAAAATTTAATTTTTTAAAAATCATTTTTTAGAAAAAAATTATAAAATTTTTATCAAATAAATTATAATGTTTGAGTATTTAATAAGTTAATTGTCTGTAAATTTGCAAATATATATACATGCATATAAAAAAATTATAAATATTTTTTATAATTAAAGTGTAATAATTCTTTTTATTTTAAATTATCGTTTCGATTTTTTTAAATAAATGTAATACATAAACAAATTCGAAATTTTTTTAATTTAAAATAAACACTTAAGATTAAAAATATGTATTGTAGTTATTTCGAAAAAATGCTTTTTATGAAAAAAATTACTTTAACAATTATTTTTCTGTATATAAATATATGTTATAATATATTTATTAATTATATATTTTTAACAAATTAACAGTATTATTTTTATTTTTTGACTATAAATATAATAAAATGATGAAACTAAATTTTTCAAACAAAAATTATAAAAAAAATATTTTTTATATATTTAGAATTTTTTATTAACCATGTTTAATGAATTCGAACATGATTACACTAAAATGTTAAATTTTATGAGGAAGTCGTTAAATTTTTTTAAATTATCAAATCCACACATAACTAAACCATTTATAGATAGTATAGATTTTATAATAATAAATTTTCCATATTTTTTGGATATAAATATGGTAGCTGATTATTTGCTTACAGACAATCAAGAATTTAATTATGTATTTTATTCAAAAATCCGTATTTTTTTAAATATAATAAATTATAATGATATGGATATAAGTACTACTAATGATAATAACAAAATAATTAGTAGTTTATCATCAAAAAAAACATTTACTAATTCTTTTACTTTAGATTCTAAGAAAGTATCTAATGTAAACAATAACATTATAAATAATCAATTTACAAGTAAAAGCATTGATTCCAATTATTTAAATGTTAAATGTATTAACAATAAGCTTAATTTATGGAATAATATCCTAGGAAGAAGTACTAAAGAAAAATTATATAAATGGTTAAATAATGACCTCAATATATGCACAATTAATAATAAAGATATTGTGCTAAAATTATTTTTTAAAATTTTAGTTTATCATTTTGATGAAATAAAAATTAATTTCAAAAATAATACTATTATAGAAAAACTTTTAAATAAATTACATATTGATGACATATTGGTAAAAAAAATTTTTGATTACGATAAATCTATTTTTAATAATGTAAAAAATATCGTTTATATGCTATTAGAAAATAATAAATTTGATATTTTAGAAGATATTATTAAGTTTAATATTTATAATATTAAAATAGAAGATATTAAAAATTTAGTTTACAGATTCTTAGCATCAACTAATTATTTAGATTATAAAATACTATATAACATAATTTATAAAATATTAAAATGTTTGAAAATTAAAATACCTATTTTTAAAAATTTATTGATAGAAAATGGAAAATTGTCATCGAAAGATTTGAAAAAAAACTTTATATAAGCTTAATATGTTATAACAACGATTTAAATTTAGAAGAAATTTGGGAACCACCATTACATTCATTTTTGGTTGATTTATTTTTTAATGATATCCAATTTTTTCATTTATGTGCATTTAATTTTATAAGAACATGTATACTTAAACGTAAACTAAATATAATAAAAATATTAGATAAAAAATATAAAGAAGGATTAAGTCAATATTATAGTAAAAAACCAAACATAGAAAACATTTTTTCTTATGTTTTATTGTTTTATAAATGTAGATTAAGAAGACTTGAGCAACTATGTTATAAAGATATAGTAATGATAAATAAATTCTTAGATGAATATTATGATGAGAGTTTAGTTAGATATATTTGTAAATTAGTAATTGATGAAATTCCTGTTCTAAATATATTAGAAGAATAAAAAATAATAAATATTATTAAATGTTTAATTGTTCTTTCGTTTTTATATTTTATAGATATAATTTAAATTATTTGAATTTTGTAATGATTTGAAAAAAATTTAATATTAATATTTAATAAAAAAAATCTCTTTCTATAAAAAAATTTATTTTTATAGCTAAATGTTCAAAACTTATTAATATAAGTTTCAAATCACTAATTTTTTATAAAATTTAATATATTTTTTCTTACTTAAAGTATAATCTAAAATTTGAATAATTATTATATTATCAATTTAAAAATGATTTTAATACTGCAAAAATAATATTTACATTAATAAAAATATTAGTTAGAAAATTATATGGTTTTGTTTTAGTCACATTTAAATTGAATATTTACTAAACTTTTGAAAACTAAATTTTTTATTTGAGGGTTAATTTCATTATTCTATTATTTTTCGCTTCCGTATCAAACGAGTTCACTTAGTATGTAAGTTTTCGTTCCTCTCGTTCTCACTAATATTAAGTCGCCTCCTCTTCTGTATTCCATCGACACACTCTCTAAAGTTTTCTTAAGAGTTACTGATTGGATATATCTTCGATTCGGTCTAAGATTTCTAGCGCTTTTCCATATTTTACGTGGTATTTAGTGACTATACCATCCCATGTTAGCACATATGGAATTATCTTTGTTTTACACCCGTGTATTAAACCTAGCTCATTAGCTAATAGATCGTACTTTCTTAATTTTTCTGTTTCTACTTGTTGAAGGTTGTCAATAGATGTGACCCCTATTTCAACTATAAAAATTTCTTTGGATTTCTTATCTATTAACAAAATATCTGTTTATTATATTTAATTTTTACATCAGTTTTAATACTAGTATCGACTCGTAATTAAATAAATTTATTGGCTACTAAACTTTTGAATAATTTTATTTACTTTTTAAATATTTAAAATTTTGATTTCATAACAGAGTTTTATATTAATTTTTTTATATGATAAATTAAATCCAATATTAATCACATTCTTTTGTAGTTTAAATCAATCAAAATAATTTTTAAAGATAAATATATCTTTAAATAAAATTTAATTATTATACATATGTGTCAAACTTGGATATGAAAATGTAATTTAAAAAAATAAAATTCAGATATTATAGCATATTAAATGTTAGTATTACAAAAAATATTAATTTAGAAAATCATTATCGTTGTTTTGTAAAAAGTAAGATAAATTTTTTTGAAATTTATATTATTATGAAATAATTGTAAAATTTAAACATTTTATATATCATAATTCATATTTTATCTATTAATATTTTTTTTTAATTTTATAAATATACTTTGTACTAATAAAAATAAAAAACAAAAAAATTTAAATTTTATTGTAAAGTTTATCCCTTAATATTTTTTATTTTAAAAAACAATTGTTAATAATAAAATAAATTGTCACAATATATATTAAAAGTAAAATTGATCTTAATTTATATCATTTTTGCTAAAATTAGAAATAAAGCAGAACATTGATTAACACTTCTAGTTACATTTTTTTATTATATACTATTCCTTTGATTTAATGCATGCATCTCAACGTGCTTTTATGGTTATGAATTTAAGTTCATTTTTAAAAAATGGATTAAAAGTGTTTGTATGCAATTTTCTATATTTAATTACTTTCTATATTTCTTGTAATGGCTTTTTGAAATCTTTCCTAGTCATAAATATGTTAAATTTTTATCTTGTAACCATAAATAGCACTAAATGATTGGTTAACAGATTGTATTTAATTTTTTCCTGTTTTTATTGTTTTTTGATTGTTAAAACTCATGATTCTTACATTAACAATTGTTATCTGTTTTTATCTATAATATATATTGATTTTATTCTACTTACAAATATACTAATTGTAATTGGATAAAAAAGATAATTTTCGCCTATCTTTTTAAAAACGGCTGTAAATGAGTAATTTAGAAATTTTCGATTTTTGAAGGTAGTACTTAAATTAAAACTGTAAATTTTAACATCTAAAAGCTTTAATTAATAAATTTATTTATTTATTTTTAATTTTTATCATTAAAATA
Source organism: Vairimorpha apis BRL 01 (assembly GCA_000447185.1). Lineage (NCBI taxonomy): Eukaryota > Fungi > Microsporidia > Nosematidae > Vairimorpha > Vairimorpha apis. Next base: position 21,271 of record KE647181.1, on the reverse strand, counting down.
TAGATTTAAGAATTGTCTAAAATATTTTTTAATTTTATAATGTAATTTGTCTAAGAAATGATTAGTTAATTAGATTTTTATATAGACTATAAAAAAGTTAGTAATTAATTATTGTTATCGTTATAACTAAACATGTGGTTAAAAGTGGTTTTTTTAAAAAATGTTTATGTTGATCGTTTTAGATCAACAAAGAAGTCTCAGATCTCAAACTATATCTGAAACAGACATTTCAATTATATCTAAAACATTAATTATCAATGATTTTCGATGAGATTTGTAAATTAAATTTTTTTTGTTACTTAGAGGTTATAAAAATTTTGAGTACTTTTTCATTTACAGTCAAAAAAATATTTTAAAATATTTGCTTTCAATCAAAAATTATTTTAAATTATATTAAAAGCCTATTGCATTATAATTAAAAATAGGATTATCGGGAAATGAAAATTTTCTTTTAACAAAAAAATATTCTTATATTAATTATAAGAAATAATTTTGTATAAAACATTTGTTAACAACAACTTTTTAATATTGTTATTTTTTGAAATAGTTTTTTATATAAATTAATTGATTTTAAATTTATTTTTTTACATTTAAAATATATATCAAAAAAAAAAATTTAATTATATAAAATACTTTTTACTTAATAAAATTTATATATTTATAAATTTTTACTATTTTTAAAAATAAAAATTTGATATTGTAGTTATATAAAAAACAATTTATTTACAATTTCGTAATTTTTTGTAGTAACATACATTAAAAAATTAACATCAAATTTTTACTGTTAAATTGAAAAAGTAGTTACTTTTTATTTAAAAATAAATATAATTATATTTCTTTTAAAATACTTAAATCAAAATGATGTATATTTCATAAACATGAATTTTTTTAAATAATAATTTTAAATTACTGTAAACTAATTAAATTTAAAAAAAAGTAATTATAATCTTAATAAAAATTAGAATTAAAAATTCATCGTTTGAATAAATTATATAAGTATAGTTTTTTTAAGATTTTTATATTGTTTTATAAAGTATTTTTAGACAATTTAATTAAAATTTTTAAATTTTTACTCATATATCAAAAAATTCTAAAGTTTTTATTTAAAATTCATATTGATTTCATAATACTAATATACTCGTTTTGCACAATTATATAATTAATTTATTATTTAAAGTTATATTGTTTAAAAACAAAAGTAAATAAATTCTTTTTCATAGTATAAATGAAATCAATTGAAATATCCTTAAGCACTATAAATTTCAAAGTTTTTAAAGATCAGTAATAAAATGACAATAATTATTTTTATCTAGAGTATTTATTACTAAAAAATACATGTTTAAAATGTAACATTGATTTTTTTACTTAAAAAAAATTTTCATATATTGTGTTTTTTCAACAAAGATAGACTAAAGACAATAAAAATAACTTTTAATATAAAAACATATTTATTTATGAATCCACAGTTTTCATTTAGTCTATAGTTTTTATACCTGCGTCGTGAGAGCTAATTTTCTTTAGTATACTAGTCACGTCCTCGATTGCGCTTCCACCTTCTCTCAAGCCTTGCCTATATTCCAATGAAATGCTTTCAAGAGTTTTTTTTATTACCCTGGACTGAATGTATGCCTCGATACTGTTGTCTATACCAAGCTCTCTACTATACTTGCTGTTATATTTCGTAACCAACCCGTTTCAAGTCATGACATATGGGATTACTTTGACATTACATTTGTTATTAACCTTAACTTTCTTGCTAGTAACTCGTATTTCCTTGAGTTTTCTAATTCAACTGTTTGCAGATTGTCGGTATTTGTAATTCCAACTTCTATAAGTGTAATAATTTTTTTGAATTGTCAAATATGAATATGTCTGATTTTTTGCAACAATTTTCACACCTATAGGTATCCTTGTATCAATCTATTAACTTTTAATGTAAGTAATTTTTTAATAAAAAAAGTTTATAATGTTTTATTTTATGACAATTGGTAAGAGCTAGAACAAAAATCGTTAAATTATATTTAAGCGTTGTGTGTAAACAAAAAGAAAAGGAATACATACAATTAAAATAAATAAAAACGTTTATTAAGCTTTTCCTATATTTTATATTTATTTTGTGAGAAAGTTTAATATATGAAATATCCTTAATACTATTTTAAAAAACTTTTGTCGAGGTAAGACTAAATTTTTTAAATGTAAAAAATATAAAATTTATAAAAAAACATTCTAAAAAACTTTAAATTATAAATTTATATAAAGTTATTATTATTTTACATTGTAAATAAAAAACAACATTTTATCAAAAAATTTATATAATATTTTACGTTTTAAGTTCAAAAAAAATATTAATTCTATCATAAAAAAATAAGGCTAAAATTCAAATTATATTTTAAAATATTATTTTCATAAAACCCTTTCATAAATAATTATATAATGGATAAAATATATATTATAGAAGATTTAATTGATAGATTTATAAATCAACAACTAACTAAACCAATAATTATAAAACTTTTAAGATTATACAATATCTCTAAAGCAGAATTTAATTGTCATGTAATATCTAAATTGAAAAAAAACCAACAATTACCTTTAAAACAATCAATAAAAAAAGTGAAATATTTTCACCTGAGTCATCATTAGCAACTGAATTTAGTAAAATATATAAATCAGATACATTTAATACATATAAAATGTTAAAAAGGATGTTAACATCTAATGAACTTAATTATAAAATTTCAACATACTGTAAATATATGGATATATGTCCAAATAATGGAGATGTAATCAATTATATTAATAATGGACTTAAAGTGTTTATAAAAAAATTATTAAGTAAATGTGAAGGAAAATTGACAACAAAAAACATTAAAGAGAAAATGGGAGAAGCAAAAAATGTTTTAAATATATATTAGTTAATTTTTTGAAATTTTTGTCAGAGATATATATAAAAATCTTATTAAGTTATGTAATATTATTTTTATAAAATATTGATTATTAAGTTTATTTCTATTATAAAACACTTACTTTAATGATATAAATAACAAAAAATACTTAAAAAATTTTTATATTTAAAATTCTGATTTCTACATTTCTTTGTATCACTTTAAATGAATATATGTAAATATTGTGTAAATAATTTTTTTAACTAAAAGTTTAAAAATCAAAATGTTTAATATAGGAATTATCTATTTATTGACATAATTTTATTATTTTACATTTTAGATCATATTTCTTAAGTAAGGAAAATTTTTAAAATATATATGTATTTGATTACTTGAATTTTAAAATAATTTTTTAAAGTTAAATATCTTAATTGTTTAAATTTTTTAAATATATTTACTTTAATATGCAATTTTTACTAATATGATATGAATTAATTTAAATTAGTTTTTTTACATTAACTATTTATCAATGAATTAAATATTTTAAAAGATAAAAGTATATTTCTTAATTATATTTTCAACTTAAAAATATTATAAATAAAAAACAAATTTACACCCTAAAATTAAAAAAATGAAGTTTTCAGACAGAATGAATATAAGTTTTTTAATTGATATATGTAAACAAATAGGTTGTCCTCAACGAATTATACAATATGTTTCTTTTATTTATTATAAAAGTAAAAATTTGGACAAGGAGAACATTAATTTTTTACTATCGCTTATAATTTTAGGGTGTAAAATAGATAATTATTTTATAGATGTTGAATTTTTAACAAAAAAAATACCACATAATGATAATATATCGAAAGAAAAGGTTGATGAATTTGAACTACAAATATGTATAGAAATAGATTTTAATTTTAATATACAAGATGTATACAAATTAATTAAAGAATTAAATGTCGAAAAAAAATTATTGAAAATAATTTGGATTTTTATAAATGATTCATTTTATCTTCCTTTAAGAATGAAATATAATAACGAAGATATATTGATGTCTTGTTTATATTTAGCAGAGATAATTAATAGTTCAAATATTGTAGAATTTGGAAAAATAAATAACGACTGGAACAGTAATTTTCAGACAGTTGATGCTATATGTAAGGAATTATTAGATTTGTATGAAATTTAAAGATATGTTTAGAAAATAATTATTTTTTAGAAACAATTAAGATTTAAAAATTACTTTAAATTTTTGTTTTAAACAACTTTCATTTATTCGTATGTATAAATTTATAAAATAATTTTTTTTGAGAATTTAACTTTTATGTCATAGTATATATATATATTTTTCAGTAAAAATCTAGTCAATGGTAATCTTGTTTATTATAAATTACAAGTAAATTTTTGTCTAAACTATGTATAATAGTTTTATTTTTATTTTTGATAATTAAATGCAAAAAAATAAATAATAAGACTATCATTGAACATAAAACAATAAGAAAAAATTTAAATATAATATTTCAAGTAACTACATAAAATTATTATTTTACAAATAATCGTATGCTATAAATAAAATTTTCTTTGATGGGATTATAAAATTAGATAAAATTATTCTTTCTTTTGTTGTTCTCTGTTGAACAAGCTTTATTAATTATCTGTAGCATACATGATTACGTCCTATTTCTCTAAATCATCTTCTATACTACAACGCTACTTAAAAAATATAGTTTACATAGTTTCTTCAGTACTCTAAATTGTATGGTTGTCTTAAATTAAATTGACTTTCAGTATCTGTAAATCTTCTTGTGATATTTAGTCACGACGCAGTCACATGTCATGACATTTGGGTCACATGTTATGATAATTATTTATTTATATAAATTACTTTCATATTTACTTTTATTATTATATTTCATTTTAATTGTAAAACAAATTAGTAATTTTATTCAACATTTTTAAATAAATTTTTTTTATTTAGTGCATGATATTACAAATAGTTCATTTATAAAATTTCTTCAAAAATGGAATTAATAAATAAATATAGTTTCTTTTAAGATTTTTAAATTTAAATAAATATTTTATAGATATGTAATATAATTTTAAAATAATAATATTTTTGTTATTAGAAAAATAAAAAATTTTAATATTTATATCTAATTTTTAAAATCACAAAACATTTTATTATATAGCAGCAATCTCATATTTATTTCATTTTGTATAAAATTAAATAATTATATTCAAACATATAAGAAATTAATTACTTTAAATTAAATTTTTATATATATATGAATATAAATAAACAGTTTAAACGAATTATTTAATTTTATAAAATAATGCATAAAATTGTAAGAAGTAATAATAAATATATTATTTTTATTATTGTTCTTTCTAACATATATTAAATCAAATAATTTTAAAGAAATTAAATATTTAATCATATTTATTAAATTTTTTAAAAGCATTAAAAATGAAAAAAATAACAAAATATTATTTTTATTACAAATATTATTTATTTATTTTAACAATAATTGGTCTACCATGTGCACAAATATATGGATGCTTACATTTTTTTAGTTCATTTAATAAAAAATATATGAATTTAACTTTTAACTTATCACCAAATTTAATAGCATTTCTACAAGCTTTACTTTTTGCTATTTTGTCTGTAAAATTTTGTTTAAAATATTCATAAAGTACTCTTTCATGAAGTCCATGTTGATCTATAACATATAATTCGCAACATTTACTAAGTATAATAAATTCATTATTAAATTGACCAACAAGTAATAATTTATTTAAATTTATAATGTTTGTTATTCTTTTTCTTAAATACTTCACAGGTTTATGTTTTATAATTTTGATTTATTGATTTATTTTTATTTGATCTAACCATAAATGACAATTTTTAAATATTATAAATTGAAAATTTTTTTTAAAGAAATTGTAAAATTTAAATTTTAAAATTCCTGTTAAATGTGTTCCATATTTTGAATTTTTCAATATTATTTTTTCAATCAAGTTACTAATAAGGCTATATTTTAATGATTTTTTTGTAGTTAATAATACTTCTTCTATAATAATATCACTCAAAAATTATAAATGAATTATTAAGTACTTCTATTATGTTTATCAACATGGAATTAGACGAATTTGAGTATAAAGTTATATTTAAATCATCAAATGAAGCACTTTGAAATAAAATTAAAAGATTCTCAAAATAATTTATTTATGTAAAATTTTTATCAAAATGAATAAAAATTTTGTATATTTAATTTTAATAAAAAAAATTTTCTTGTTATTTTATATATAAAAATTATCCATTATAAATGATAAATAATTAATCTTTATAAAAATTTTATATATATCAATATTTTCAAATTTTAATGCGATGGTTACAAGATAAATTATTTATATACAGTAATATTCTACAAAAATTAAAAGTAGTTTAATCTTTACAAAACTATATTTATATTAAAATAAAAAATGTTATTATTATTAAAATTAATTATATATTGTAAAAAATGTATAAATAGCAAAAGGGTAATATTTTTAAAAAATTATTGAAAAAAATAACAGTTTAAAAGTATTTTTTTTGTTATGTAAAGAACTTCGAAAATTTATACAGATAAAGCTAATTTATTTTTTAAATTTAAAATAACAATAATTATAATATTCACTATGATTATATATTATTACATTAGTATTTTTAAGAATATTTTTAAATTAAAAAAATTTAAAAGTAATATATTTACAATAAAATATCTAAATTTTATTTAAAAATAGTACTTTTCATTTAGTTTATCATTCAGCTTGGGTATTATACAATTTTAAATTAAAATATTTTTTTAAATATTAATTATAAAAATCAAAACCTGAAATTATGATTTTTAAATTTTAGTTAAATTTAAAATATTTTATTTATTGTCAAAAATTTTATATAATATTATTATGTATTTTTTTTAAATCTTTTTATCTTAATTAATACATAAAATTATTGTATTATAAATTTTTTTTATCATAATTTGTTAAATATATATGATAACAGTATTGGATATGTAATATAATTATAAAAAAGAAAAAATATTTTAATTACTACAAATAAGCACTTGAGATTGTTTATATATAAAATTAAATTTATAAAATTTTAATTCTTACTTTATTTGAGTTTTGCAGACTTATTTTTCTATAAATTGTCGTATTCTTTGGGTAAGAACAAATTTAAAATAAATTTATAATGTACTTTTTTTATTTGATCGTTTATTGTGTACACTTTGTTTAGCAGGGCTAGATATAGTACATTCTGTGCTCCTCTGGTTGTTGTTGTAACGGTTATAAGTTGACATATATCTCTTCATTAAATATCTTTTTTAAATATAATTATTTCTAGAAATTACGAATTTATATTAATAAATAAATTAAAATAAGAAAAATGTGATTAGAATACTGCATAAATATAAAATAATTATATTTTTAAAATAAAAATTGATTTTAATTTTAATATTAGTTGTCTTTATTTATTATTATGAGGGGTTAGAATTATTCAAATATATAACATTAGTTAATAAATTTACATTAAATAAAAAATAAAAATTTATTTTAAAACATTATAAATTCAAATTTAATAGTTTAAATTATTTTTAAAAATAATTGTAATTTTTAAGTGTATTAAAAAACAAAAATTTTGAAATACATTATTTTATGTTTTTCAATAGTATTAAAAATTATTTTTAAACATATTTAAATATATTTATGTTTTTATATGTCATGCCCCTTAGGATACGCCCCAATTTTAAAGTAGTTTCGACAATATTGTTTTTTTATAGTTAATATGTTTATTATTATTTATCTTTAATTTATTATAACGCTTGGACTCGATGTACCTCTCTCTCAGAATTTTTACTCCTTGTCCTCATTACTATCTATATATATATACATATCCTTCATGGGTTGTATTTTTATTTATAATTTCTCTAATTTTTAAGTTATGGGTTTTTTAAAAACCAAGAAAAATAATTATGACTTATTTGTCATTATAAGGCTATGACATTATAATTTTTTTAATTTTTAAAAATTTGTAATTTTTGTAAATAAGTTTTAATTTATGTTTTATATATGTAAAAAATCTCATTTTTAAATAGTATAAGATGTAAAGTTGGGCAATAAGAATAATAATATAACACCATGTGCATGGCAAATTTCAAAATATTTTTGTCACCAAATCTAAAGTTTTTAATTATCAATAATATTTTTATTTTTTTTATTAATTAAAATAATTAGCTTCTAATTTTATAATTTAAAAAATTTAAAAATTTAAATTTAATAAAAACAATAAAACTAATTTTATAGAAATTAACATTATATAGATTTTTAAAATGTTGTTTTTTAAAATATTATATTTTAGTAAATAACTGTATATATTATTTTTTTTAGTTTAATTTAAATACATTTTATAGCATATCATTAAATCAATATCTTTGTAATTAAAATAAAAAACATGTTTTACATTTATCTTGAAATTAAAAACTGTTTTAATAATATAAAATCATTGCAATGAAAAAATATTAGCTTCATAAGTATAAGTATAAGTATAAATTTCTTATTTTAAAATTTATAACCTAAAAAAATAACCTTCAATACAGAAACTTAAAAATTTAGTAATTACAACAAAACAAAAAATCATTTCTACTTTTTTTCCGAAAAAATTTGAGAACTAAAACATAATGATATATTTTGCGTTAAAAAATCTAAGTTATGTAAAAAGCATTTTAAAATCTAAGTATTTTATACTGATTAAAAAATTAAAGATGTATTTTTTAAATTAAAAATTAAAATAAAATATTTAATTATCATAAAATAAATACAAAAAATTTAAATGTTTTGATTAAAGGGTTTTTTGTTGTAATAATTTAACTTATCAAATAAATTTTTGTTTCCGTTTAGATTATTTTTATCCATAAAACTTTGGTTAATTGCATTGAAGTCTTTTTCTAATCCTTGATCTCTAATTTTATTTAAATGAATATGAATTGATGGGTTAGAAAAATCATTTAACATGTCATAATTTTTTAAAAAATTATCGTTTTCAATATGTTCATTTTTATGATTTTCTAAAAAAATATCATTATCAAAATTTAATCGTTTTGTATTTTCTTGATAATTTTTTTGAGAATTCATAAATAAAGGTAAGTTTTTACGTTGAATTTTTGTAACATCGTTATTCTTAATGAAATTCGGTATAATCATATAAATACTTAATTTTTTTTGATTCTTATCCTTTAAATTTTCTAATTCAACCTCTTTTTTATTCCTAGAGTTATATTCATAAGCTATATGCATACAAATTAAAATTACAAAACAAACCAAAATAAAGCATGCAATTTTTGTACTCATACAAAAAAAATTAAACGTTATTAATATGTATATTTGTTACACTGTTTTGCATATGTTTTGATCTAAAACAAAAATTTTGAGATTTTTAACGTATGAAAAGGTGAACAAAATAAATAATGTATTTTTCATTAAATAAAAATTGTTTTTAGTTTTTTAAAACATGAAATTATAATATTGTTGTAAGTTTTATAGTTTTAAAATCCAAAGAAAAACAAAAATGTTAAATTAAAAACAAGTAAAATATTTTAATTTTAATAAATTGTCATGTAAAAACTACATTAACTTTATTAAATTGCTGTATAGCTATAATTTATTTTTATCAATTTTTTTTAAAGAAATGTAAAAATTAATTGAAAACACTTTTTTATGCTTTAAATTAATTTATTTGTATATTAAATTTTCTTTCTTAGTAAATATATAATTTGTATTTTATGTTTACAAATTTTGTTTTTTAAATATTTTATATTTAGAAATTTAATTAAAAATTAATATTTTTTTAAATTTTATAATTAATATATTAATCATAAATAAATACATAAAAATACAATTTTTTTTGTGACTTTAAAAAATGATAATAAGTACATATAATAAATTTAAATATTATTGCTTTAAAATTTAATTTTTAATCAATAAAAATATGATTTATAATATAAATTATATCAAATAGAGTAATCTTGTGATAAAACTATTACCGTATTAATTTATTTCTAACGTATATATTTTATTTTCTACAAATTTCTAATTATAGACAACCATAATACTACAAGAACAAATACATCAATAAAGGTTATTAAAGTCTCGATAGCAAATAACAAAAAAAACAATAAATTTTAATTTTAAACATATGATGTATTTGCAAAGTTTAAATATGAAATTCTAAAATTTTAAGCTTTAACATCAAATTTAACTCAATTCTGTAATAAAAAATATTTTAAGTTTAGAATAATAAATATTTATTTTAGACATATTTATTTTTTTTAAAATTTAAATGATTATAATTTTTAAAAAATTGGATTTTTATTATTTTCTTATTTTAAATTGAACATATTTTATTTGCAATTTTAATTTATAATAAATTTATAAATTTATATAAATTTGTAAATTATTTTATTATAGTTTTTAATTATTTGGTGCATATTATTTTATTTTTTAAAAACTCACATGATGATTTTTAAATAAATTTTTTAAATTTTTATATAAAAACAAAGCAATCATAGATGAGTGATTAAAAAATTTAAATTTAAATAAAGTTATACTAAATTTTGTTTTTTTATACGATTGATATATTATATTGCCAAATAAAAAAATTAAAATTATTATTTTTGATAAATTAACAATCACACTTGTAAATAAGTTTATCATTTAAAAAATAAATAAAAAGTTTTTTTTTAAATTTCTTTATGTTTAAAATTTTTTTAGTAATTAAATAAAAAATTATAAAAATAATTTTTAATGATTTTTTTCACATAAATAAATTAATTTATAACCTAAAGCACAATTTTTTACCTATCATAACTGTCATTAATTATAATTTAATAAAATTTATATATGAAAATAAAAAAACTACATTAATAAAAAAATAAAATATTAAAGCATTATATAAGAATATGTATTTTCACAAATAAAAAAAAAATTTAATATTTACAAAAAATATTTTTTTCGAAAACATATTTAACAATTTAATTTTAATTATATAAAATCAGAATATTTTTAGATAAAATTTAAAATTTATTGTAATTTTTATCTTTTAGTATAAAATAGATTACTTTTTTAAATTAAAATATTTAAATTTTAAATTCACATATACAATAACAATTAAAAATCTAAATTTTTTTTCAACATAAATGGCATGTGTATATCAAAAAACAACCAATTATTTGTTAATTTTAAGTAAATTATATAATTTAATTTAGACAATAATATAAAAACTTTACAGTATATTTTTTATTTACAATCAGTTCTAAAAATTTACCAAATCTATAAGCTATAAATTAAACAATATATATAATTTATAAAAATCAATACTATTTGTTAATTTATTTACTTTAATAGGGGCATTAAGATTATTTAGTATAAATATCTATATAATTTCAATTTATGACCCTAGATAAACATACAGATAGAAATATATCACCGTTAAACAACATTGATAAATCGCTTATAGTGTTATGTATATGGATAATAACGTACATGGGTGGTAATTTAAGATATATTTTAAAAAAATAAAGAAAATTACAAAATATGAACCTTTTTTTACACTTTTTGGAGCAGGAATGATATTAGGAACATTATTTTCAGATCTCATTCCACACTTTTTGTCACATGGTAAACATGAAAATGAAACTGAAGAAATAGTAAAAATAGTAGTTGCAGTTGCTTCATATTTAATCTGCAGATCACTAGAATACCTATTTGACGAAAATCATTCACATCTTGACACAGATACAACGGAATCTATAAGTTTAAACGAAATTGAAATGAGCAAATATAGTTATTCAATAAAACAAAATAATAATCTTACTAAAAATAACGAAAATGAATATTTAAAAGGTGTAATAATAATGTTTTCTTATTCTGTGCATTCTTTTTTTGAAGGATTTGCTCTAGTAAATACTACTTTGGCTTCTGATTTTGGTATGCTAATTCATAAATTTTTAGAATCGTTTACTGTTGCTCTTTCACTTAAAACTATTAAAATACCAAAGATTTTTTTTCATACAGCTATCTTATTTTATGCATCATTAACACCATTAGGATATGTAATAGCAAGTTTTATTAATTATAAAGATATTATTTTTGGAGGATTTCCATTACTTAGTACTTTTCAAGCTTTAGCATTTGGTTCATACATATTTATAACATTTGATGAAATGATACCATTTGGCTTAAGATCAAAATCCTTTAAATATCAAAAAATTATTGTTTTATTCTTAGGATGTAGTATTTCTATGATTTCTAATATACTTACTCATTCTCATTAAAATTAAAAATCACTATATGTTTAATTTATAATTTTTTAAAAATTTTTTTGTTTATAAAAGATTTAACCATTTATTTTAACGTCTTTATAATACTTTTTAAGTACTAAAACAAAAAAACATCTTTAAAATTTGCCTTTTTTTATATTGTAATAATATTTTATGATCACATAAAATATACTTTTAAATTTTATCTTTAATAATTTAAATTTTCAAAATTTTTTATTTTGTAGAATAAATTTATAATAAACTTATAGGTAATTTTTTTAATATTATTTATTTATTTTAAAAAGTATAAGTATAAAATTATTAAAAGAACCAATAATTTTATAATTTTAAAATAAATATAAAATTTAATATTTTTTTCTATAAACAATTAATAAAAATTAAAACCTTTCGTATTTTTTCTTATTTAAATTTATATATTATTTAAATTATTATGCAATAAAACACGTTTTAATTATTATTGTTAAATTACAGTTTATTTTAAAGGTAATACTAAAATTTTTTAATTAAAAATTAAAACTTAGATAAATTTTATTATCTGTAACATTATTGTTGACAATTTTTGAAAAATATTTATAAAATTTTATTAAGTATCAACTAAAATTAAATGCATATTATATAAATTTTAATTAATTTAATTATTGTAAACTTAAATTTTAAATTGTAAAATAATTAATTTTTTAGTATTGTAGTTTTATGTGATTAATATTATATTTCTCAATATTAAATATAAACTAATTTTGATACAGACCTTTGTTTTAAATTTTTTTATTCTTCTGTTTTTTCCTATATTATATTTAACATCGGCAAGCTATCATAATTAAATACTTAGGTTCATCACACAAATCAAGATTAAACATGTAATTAAAATTTTGTATAAATATTAACTTGCATCTATATCGTTCATGTAAAATCGTTATAATTCATATCAATGTTAAAATATACGATATTATTTTTTCTTGTACTCATGCCTATCCTAACAATGATTTATAAGCAGATTTTATTTATGTTTTAATTATTTTTTACAATTTTTAATATTAAAGGTTTATAAATTCCTCATCTGCAATTAACATTATCTTTTCTTTTTATCGAAAAAAAATACATCAGGTTTTTGTATTTTATTTTAATGCATATTTGTATTCATTATCTACTTAATTTTTTTCTATGTATTATAATATTTCATATTCTTTAAATTCATTAAGATTATAGCTAAATTATGTTAAGATTAAACATTTTTAAGCAATTTTTGTATTATCTTGTAATTTTGTTGTTATTATATAATCATATATTTTATAGACTTATATATCTATTATAATAAAGAAACAGTAATTTTTAAAAAATATTGTATAAATACTGTAATTGAAACTATGTAAATTCTTTTCAGTTAGTACGATTTCATACATAAGCTAAGTTAATAATTATTTTATTGACATAAAAGATCATTTCATAATCTTTTAGATTTGTGCTATTTAATTTTTTATGATAATTTATTTACAATAAAAATTACTATTCGTTTTTGAAATTTTTTAAGCGATTTCATTTTAAATGCTGTATTTGATCGATAAGAAGTATTTAATTTTGTAGTGATAAATATTTCCATATTTTTTGTTTTTTAATTAACTTTCTTCATTAAATAGATCTCTTTGTTAATTAAAAGTATTGTATATCTTTTTAAAAAGCTAACTCTCAATCTTTACATGGTTAATTCTATTACATATTAAATTTTTTTTAGATGATTGACTGCTGTATTAATATGTTATTTTTTACTTTTATTATAAAACATAAAAATATAGATTATATAAAATTCATATAATTATCCAAATTAAATAAAAACTTATATTTTTTTCACAATTAATAAATTATAGTTTTTTGTTAAAATACTAAATACAAATTAAATATTGATATTATACCCCTAAGATATGAGTTCAAATGCAGAAAACTATAATAATAATTATTTTATTGAAATATTGCTTTTTTTAGCTTCATTTATTTCATGTATAATTCCTAAAGGAATAAAAAAATTTGATAAACTATCAAAAATATTTCCGTTTTTAACTCTTGTATCTGCTGGATTGTTATTAGCAGTTTTACTTTTAGATTTTTTGCCACATATGCTTTTTGATCACTCACATCATAAAAATCATAGCCACGATCACAGTCACAACCATTCACATTCAAAAACACAAAGTTTTGAAGTAATCACAGCTGGAATGTTATCAGCAGGAGTAGCCTTACTTTGTCTAATTGGAATAGATCAATGTATAATTAACCACAATCATTGTGAAGAAAACGATGAACATGAACATCATGATCACTTACATTTAGAAAATGAAGACATTGGATGTTGTAATACCAAAATGTTAAAAAATACAAAATCAAAAACACAAGCATTAATTTACATTGTAAGTATTTCAATTCATTCATTTTTTGAAGGTTTGGCTTTTCAAAAAAAAATAATTTTTCATCATTTGAATTAGGTATTTTAGCACATAAGATTTTAGAATCTTTTGCAATAGGAACTACTTTATTTAATTCAGCATTATCATTCAAAGTTTGCATATTTTTAAATATATTTTATTCTTTATTAACTCCTTTTGGAATTTGGTTAGCATATAATCATTCAGGAGAAGCATATAAAATAGGACATATTCCTGTTTCGATGCTTTTTAAAGGTTTAGCTTTAGGTTCACTAATTTTTGTTGTTTTTATGGAAATGATCCCAGGTGCATTTCATAAATCTGGAAATAAATTAGCTAAAATGGGAGGACTTACACTAGGATTTTCAATTTCTTCATTAGCTATATATAAAAGTCATGCAGAATAATTTAATAAATTTTAATTCATAAATATTTAAAAAACAATTATTAAAGATTTTTTATTTTATATATTTTTTTAAATTTTTCAATATATTCAATAATTTTGAATTTTTCAATATTTTCTATTTTATTAATTTCTTCCGCTATTTTATCTTCGTTAAACTTTTTACTTTTTAAAAATCCAACAATAAAATTAAGTAAATTTAAATTATTTTCAAACATAAATTTTATTTTTGTATAACCTATATCTTTGTATTTAAAATGTTTTTTTCTAATTTTATTAATATAATTTTTTTCATCATATTTTCTACTATCTCGTTTCATAAGTATATTTTCTTCTTTTTGATAAATATTATTATATTCTATATTTTCGGTACATTCACAATTTAATTTTTTTATTTCATTTTTGATGTTTTTTATTTCATTACTATCGTTATTTTTTTGATCTTTATACCCTCTCATTTTATTTATTTTTTTTATTAAAAAATAATTTTTTTATAAATATATGGGTGTACCGATCTTATTTTCATGGTTAAATCAAAAACATTCAAATTGTATAAACAAAGAACCTCCAAAAACAACTGAAAATTTGTATATTGATTTTAATGCTTTAGTACATAATTGCTATAATCCAAATTTAAAAAGTAATTTAGAAATTTACAATGATACACTTAAAAGACTAAAAAAAGCAATAGATAATATTGTAATTAAAACTAAACCTACGAAATTATTATATATAGCGGTTGATGGTGTTGCACCAGCTGCTAAACTATCACATCAACGAGCGAGAAGATACAAAGCTGCATGCGATAAACAGAAAAATATAAATAATTGTAATAAAAATATTTTAGATGGAAAATTGGAAGATAAGTCAGATCTTACTATTGAAGAGCGATTTATTTTAGAAGATGAAATTTTACAAAAATCAGAAAATGAATCAAAAATTGAAAATTTTGATTCTAATTCAATTACTCCTGGTACTGAATTTATGGAATTTATACATAAGGGAGTTTTGGATATATGCAGATTTAGTTTAAGTCATGATAAAAATTACAAACATCTCAAAATAATTTATTCTAGCTATCTTGTTCCTGGAGAAGGAGAACAAAAAATTATGAATTTTATTAGAAAATATCATATAGTTAATCCAAAAGATACACATACTATGTATTCACCGGATGGAGACATTATTTTTCTTGGTGTAGGTCTATATGACGTAAATTTATATATTATGAGAGAAGATACATATAATAATCAAAATAAAAAAATATATGCGAAGTATGTTCTAAAATTGGCCATATTAGTCAAGAATGCGGAGAACCAAAATTTTTAGCTTTTGCTTATATAGATGTACCAGAATTTAGAAATACATTAATCAATTTGTTTAGTTCTATAATAAAAAAAAATATGATTACAGACAAATGTTAACAGATTGGGTTTTCATGTGTTTTTTAATTGGAAATGATTTTTTACCAGGTATTCCTTGCGTTGATATAAAAATATCATCAATAGAAACACTTACTAATTTATTATGTAAAAATTATCTTAAGTGCAATGATTTTATAACTACTAATCAAAAAATGATAAATTTTCATATTTTAGAAAAATATTTTATATCACTTAGTAGAATAGAAGATAGTTTGTACATATCAAAAACAAAAATGTTAAACAAATCTTGCGAAGCTGGTCGTGAAGAAATTCCTCTTCATACATATCATGGAAAAGCTAAATATTACTCAACTAAGTTGTATGCAAATAACCAAGATGATATAGATAATATAGCTATTGAATACATTACAGGAATGATTTGGATTTATAATTATTATATTAATGGTCGAACAGATTGGCAATGGGTATATCCTTATCATTTTGCTCCGTTTGTGGCAGATCTTGCAAAAGTTGTTCGCGCTAATTTTTCTCTTAAACGTGGAAGTCCTCTTCATCCTTTTGAACAACTATTAGTAGTTATTCCACCACAAAGTCAAAATCTTGTAGTAGAAAAACTTAGATATATATATAATAAATTCAAAATTTATTATCCAACTGAAGTTAAATCGGATTCTTTTGATAAATATCTTACATGGACAAGTGTTGTTCTTTTACCACATATGAACTCAAAAGCAATCTTAAATGAATATAAAAAGGTTATTAATGATTTAACTGCACAAGAGCTTTTACGAAATTCTAAAGAAATGGATTTATTGATAGTGAATGATGAAAATTTGATTGAAAAACTAAAAGGATTATATTTTGATTTTAAACCAGCAGTTAAGTTAAATTTAGAAGGAATTAATTATTCTGTATTTGCACATTATAATGTTAAATATCCTAATGAAGAAGTAAATAGTAATTTTAAAAGTTTTAAAAACAAAACAATATCTGTGAGATTTGAATCATTTTAAAAAGCAATAATAAAACTAAAAACTAAATGTTATTTTAAACATAATTTATCATTAAAATTAGGTAATAAAAATATTTTTTTTAAAAAAATAAATAATAATTACATTTTGATATTTACATTTCTTAAGAATGTAAAGTAAAATTAATAAATATTAATAATTTTTATTTAATTCTATAATTTCAATTTCTTGTGTTGATATGTCAAGAACTACAATTTTATGTGTATTTTTAAAATTTGGCACAGTTAAAACATATGTTTCAAATCCAATTAATTTTTCTAAAAATATATTATCATAATTTGGAACGACAAAATAATTAGGAATATTTTCAATAAAAAATATTTCTTTTTCGTCGTATGGTATGCAAGAAATTGTATCTGGAGCTGTTGGACACATAATTCTACAATTAAATAATCCGGATATAACTTTTAAAAACTTTCTTTATTGTGATAATGATTAAAATTATATTCAATTGGTTCTCTTATAAAATGCATTCTAAGGCCATCTCCTGATTCCTGTATACAATCAATATTTTGTGGTAAGTATTTAAAAAGATCTTTTATAATAAATAAAGATGTAAATAAAAATTCTTCATTATGAATTTTAAAATTACAAGGATTCATTAAAGAAATTACTTCCTTTTTAAATAATTTTTTATGAACTGGTAATAATGGAAAAGTTTTACAATTAAAATCCCCGTAATCTGGAACTAAAATTATTTCAATGAAAGAATTATCAATGAAATTTTTAAATATTTCAAAATCTTTATCAAAGAAATTTCCAAATAGAACTAATTTATCAATTCCATTTAAATATAAATAATCAATAATAATTTTTAAATAATTTCTATTTTGTAATGAAAAATCTATATTTATTCCCGAAGCAAAAGCAATTTTTACAGTTTCTGATTTTTGATTTTTTTTTAAAATCCATTTTTTAGGGTAAATATATATCTTTGACCTCAAATTTATTGAAATTAATGCATCCTAGAACTCTTAAACACATTCCTGTAGCTATAAAATTTTCAAAATTTTTGGTATTTGTAATTCTATTCTACCTGTCTCATCCTCTAAAAAATATTTAATATCTTTAGAAAAATATGTTTTTTTCTTTATATCGAAATCATTTTCATTTTGTTTAAGTTTATCAAAAATTGTTGTTTTTAGATCAGTTGAAATAAATAAAATTCCTGTTATAACACATATAGATTTTGTTGTATTTAAATCTAATATTGTGTCTAAAACATTATTCTCTATGTTTTGTTCAAAATATTGTCTTAACGTTTTAAGTCTAATTTTATATGTTTTGTTAAATTGATTTTCAAAACTTGGATATAGAAAAGACATTTTAGGATGTAAAATAATAATAATAAAAATAAATTTTATATAATGAAAATTAGAATTAATCAGTTAAAATTTTTTTAATTTTTAAAATATTGTAAAGCTTTAATTTTATAAAATTTAAAATTAATTTATTTATAAAATGCATTAATGTAAATAAAACATGTTTTTATAATTTATACATTAAAAAAATGTATAATAAAGATAAAATCTATTAATTTATAGTTTTATATTTTTACATTAAAATACAAATGAAACAATTTTAATTTCTTGAAATGTTTTTCAATTTTATTTTAAAAAATAAGTTTGATAAAAAATATTATGTTAATATAAAAAACGTAAAAATTGATATATATATTTTTTATTAATATTTACTTAATTATTTAACACGTTTATGGCTATATACACTATATATTATATGAGGATCTTCTATCTCAAATTCCATATTACTTGAGAGATCTTAAGGGTCATATATTTTGTTTTGATAGTTTCTTATATTATTAATTGCTTTTTCTTCATATATTTATAATTGAAATTACTAATTTTTGCACTGTGAAATCCTCATCTTCCTCTCCAGCATCACCTTTGTCATGCTCTCGTTTCGTTCAATGAGAGATATTTTCAAACATTTTCAAAAACAAAAGGTTTTAATATACACTTCAAAGGAAGCTTAAATTTTAAGCTCCTTGATGTATTTCTTATAGTAAATTGTTACTAACCATCCTACATCATTATATAAAAGATATTTTTGTTTTAAATTTGTAGATTAATTAAAGCTCATTTTCAAAATGATTAAATTTTCTTAATTTTTGTTCTCTCCAATAGTGAAAAGATCTCGTTAAGAACTACCTAAAAAACTTAATTTTCTTTGTTCTTTTTAGCTTTAACAAAAATATCAGGCTTATTATGGTTTACTTTCATATCTGTAACTATACTTGTATCAAAAATTATCTATTCTTTGTCAATAGACTATAACTCTTTACCGAATACATTATTTTAATGGTCTTTTAAAGCAATCTTTTTAAAAAAAATTGCACTCATCTAACCACTTCGCTGTAAATTTATATAATCAAATCAGAAATTCAATTACATTTAATGTTAGATTAACAATAAGCTTTTTATAAGATGTACTGTGAATTTATTATCACTGCTGTTTATAGAAATATTCCTATCCTGCTGAAAGCAAATTGTTGCTTTAGATTTAGCCTTATTATTTCCTTATACCTGCTATATTGAACCTTTCAAGCTTACTAATCTAAGGTCCCTAATATTTAAAAACTTTTTTAATTTTTCTTTTCTAAATCTTTTAGTAAAGAATCTTTTATTGAGATAATCTTTAACAACTTAGACTGATTGTATTTGTAAATTTTATGTTTCTTGTAATACACTATTATTTGTGTAAGATAAAAATTGTTATTCTCTTTAACTTTCATTAATGCAATAAATCTTAATGAACTATTTATAGCCTCATAAAGAGAGTTATACATATTTAATGACAAAATTTTAGTCTTGTGCTTAACACACACAAGATTTAGTCATAATTTAATCCTTAGGAGATACATTTTCTGCTTACAAAATAATGCAAAAGGAATATTGTGATTTATCAGCACCTATCGAATTTCAGAATCAAGTATTTTACATTTTTTCTGGTGTTAATTTTTTAAAAACACACATTGTAACTATGAAAAATTGTTTATTTTTAAAGACACTTTTTATAGTAACATCATTCAACTTAATCATACGATTCTTTCGACATGATTAAAATTTTAGTCTTTACCTTTATAAATACTACAAAAAACATTAATATAAAATTCACAACAAATGAATTTTTCAATTCTTTAAATTAAAAAAATTAAAATTTTCATTTTAAATTAAAATTATTTTATTTTTTAGCATATTCGATATATTAATAGATAACGTTTTTTAAAAAAAAATATAGTGAAGACATTTTTTACAATTACTAAATATTTTAATATATATATTTTTAACATATCATCTTTATAATACAAACATATTGAATAAAAATATTTCAAAAAAATATTTATAAATTTAAATTTTTATATACAATAATGTATTTCTATTTTTTTATTTCTAAGATCAAAAAATAGACAGTAGAAAAAATTTTATTCTTATTAAGAGATTTTTCTTCATAAGTTTTTAGAAACTCAAGCTTATAAATCATTTATGAAAAAATTTATTTTAATTTAAAAATTATTTGAAAAGTATTTTTAAAATCACTATTTTTTTTAATAATACAAGTGGAAACTTTATTTAATTATAAAACTTAAAATTAAAGTATAAAACATGAATAAAATTAAATAATGACATATAAAAATTAATAACATTGTTTTTATGATTTCTACAATATATTGTTAATTTAAATATATTTTATTAAAATTCAATATACCAATTGATATAATGAAAAATAAACCTATAATTTATTTTCTTATTTTA
>KE647178.1:0-21602 GCA_000447185.1 Vairimorpha apis BRL 01 | reverse complement strand
GTTAAATAAAACAAAATATTTTATAATTCAAAAATTAATAAATATTTTTTACAAAACAACAACAAATATACAATTTATTTTAATTCCTTTTTAGTTTCTTTATACTCAACTTTTTTATCTTTAACATCTTTCCAATTTGTGCTTAATACTTTTCCTCCACTTTCTACAAATGATTTTTCCATAGCTCTTCTGGTATCGTCATCTGAATTTTGATAAATCCTACTTAAAACATCCAAAACATCACATTCTTGATTTTCAACATCATCATCATCTTTATGTTTTAAAAACTTAATTTTATTATATGATTGTTTTGGTCCATTTAATGTATACCATTTTGTAGGATATTTTTTTATTAAAACAATTTCTGTTTTGTATTTAGTTTTAATAATATTCTCTATATTTATTATTTCTTTAAACAAGTCAATATGGTTTGAATCAACTTTAAGTAATTTTTCATTAACAAGTTCAATATTAGTAATATTTTCATTGTAAAAAAACAAAAAAACTTTTGTTTTAGATTCAGCGAATTCTATCATTTTGGGGTTTTTTTATTAATTGATTTAAATAGATTTATAAATTTCGGTAATAAAAAGAAACATACTAAATTTAATTTTTAAATAAAATAATTCTATAAATTATATTTTTTAATAGTTAAATAATTTTTATTTTAATTTTATAATTAAAATAAAAATAAAAATAAAATTGTTTATTTATTGTAATTTTTATAATATAATTTGTTCTCGCTAGTATCTGCCCTTGAAAAACAGTTGTTTGTTGGTCGACTCTTCGGTTTCAGCTATCCTCTATCCTCTCCTGTACTCCATTGAAATGATTTAAGAGTTGTAGACTAAATGTATGCTTCAATTCGGTCAGTGATACCAAGTTCTTTTCTATGTTTAGAGTGATATTTACTCATTATACCGTCCCACGTTATCACATATGGTATGATCTTTGTCTTACATCCATGTATTAGACCCAATACATTTGCAAATTCATCATATTTTCTAAGCTTTTTCTGACACGACTTGTTGCAAATTGTCAAGTGAGATAACTCTATGTTTACTATAAGTAGTTCTTTCTTAATTTTGTCAATTAACAGTATGTCAGATTTATTATACCTTATCTTGACGTCTGTTTTTATGGTTGTGTCTACTTTTATTTCGACATATTTATTTGTGACTATTTGTTACACATAATTTTTTAATTAATATCATCATTTAAAACTACTTTATAATGGATAAAATTGATATAATCACATAAAATTTTTTAATGATACAACACAATAAAAAAATATTTTAAATAATAAAATTTTTATATAAGTTAAAATTTTAATAACATCTAAAAGCATTTAATTTATGGAATAGTTTTGAAAAGTGACATCTTTTAATTTTTTTTATATAAATTGAAATTTTAAATAAAAAAAATATTTAGTCTAATGTTATTAAATAATATAAATTTTGTCATTTGAATTAAAAAAAATTTCTAATAAATTATAAATGCAATAATATAAATTATTTTGTTCTTAATAATGTTATATATTTAAAAATTTTGATTATTTTACATCTATACAAGTACTTATATATTTTTTTAAATTTAAATTAAGTATTACTTAATACATAATTATATAAAATCATATTGTGATGCTATTGTAAAATTAGATATATTTTTAAATAATTATTAATATTGAAACATTTAATTAAAATATTTCTATAATAAAAATATGTAATAATTTTATAATATATAAAACACCGAAACTAAATATAAACCAAATTATATTTAGCTTATAATATTATAAATGTGTTAATTAAATTAATAATTATTAATTAAAAACAATTTTTAAGAACTGTTTTAGTCGTAATTTTAAATAAAACTAAAATTTATATGTTTATTTTAAGATATGTATTAGCTCATTATTTAGTTTAGTAAAAAATCAAATATTCAAATATAATATTGTATATTTTATCTACCTTAAAATCGATATAACTCTACTAAAATTATAATTTATACATTAAAATTTTTAAGTTTTATTTAGTAAAAATTATTTAATCAAGATAAAAATTTGTAAATATAAACTTTCTTGAAAAAGTTCGTATACAAAAAATATTAAATTTTGAAAAAATAAAAATTTAACTTATAATTTTTTGGAAATTATTTGAGAAATTTATAATTCTGCGTATGTTTATTATTTACAGATTAACAAAGAAAAAGATGTAGATTAACAAAGTGTTAATACTGATATTCTTAAATTTTTAAATATTATGATACCATATAAACTTTATTTTATTAATTAAGTAATTTTTTTATATTATAAAATTTTACAATATCGAAAATGTTTGACACCAATTATATCAATTTGTTTTATGATATGTAGTAATGTTATATTTATAAGTAATTTAATAACCTAAATAATTTAAATTTTTTTAATAATAAGGTTATAAAAATATTTTTTTATTTTCCAAAACATGTTTCAAAAATGTTTTTAAAATTAGGGTATTTTCATAAAAATAATGTGGACAAACAATTACAAATTAAACATTGATAAAGATGTATCATGTCTATATTATTTAGACACTTTATATATAGGAGATGAGTGTGGTTTTATCAAAAATTATAAAAACACTAATTTATTATATAATACAAAGTATTTTTCTAAAAGATTCGATTATCTTGAATCTTGTGATGTTATAGAAAAAATTACAAGTTTAGATGTTTTAGAAACAGGTGGAATTAATCAAAAGATTATAATTAGTAATGAAAGAAATATAAAAATTTTTGATGTGAGAAACAACTTAAGTACAATGGATAATATTAATAAGTTGCAAGGTGAATATAAACATACATTAGAAAAAGAATTTAATAACATTCATTCATATATGTGTAATTCAATTAGTTTAAACAATGATTCTCAATATTTTATTTCTTCTGATTATCTTATGATTAATCTATGGAAACCTGATATTTTAGAAGGATGTTTTAATTTAATTGATATTAAACCACCAAAACATAGTGATTTAGTTTATGTTATTAATACTTCAAAATTTTCAAAATACTTAAATACTATTTTTGGATATTCGACTACACATGGAGAAATTATTTTAAATGATATTAGAATAAGTAGTAAGACAGAAAATATATTAAAAATTAAAAATAAAGAAAATGATATTAAAGATGGCGCTTTTAAATCAATTTCTGATTTTAGCTTTATTAATGATTATGAAATTATAAATAGAAGTTTAAATCATGTTTGTTTATTTGATATGAGGAATACAGATAAAGAAATTTATAGTGTGGTAATATCTGATAAAATAAATAAAAATCCAAGTATTTTAGATACAGATGAGGTTTACGAAAAATTTAAAATATGCAATAATTGTAAATATGCTTTTACTGGATCATTTGGTAATGTTGTTAATGCAATTAATATAAAAAATGGAGAAAAAACAGAAATAAAAATACCGGATAAACTTAGAAATTTAGAAGAAAATAAAACTAGATTTGTAAGAGCAAATGATGATGGATTTTTTGTTGTATACGGAAAATCAATATACAATTATATTGAAAAAATATAAAATTTTGTATAAAAATAAATTTTTAGAAAAATATATAAAATATTTAGTAATAAATGTTTATGGCAATAAATTTATAATTTTTATATGTTTTAAATTTAAATAAAATTAATAATCAAAAACAATAAAAAAGTTGTTCTTAAACTAAGCTAATTAATGCAAAACAATTTGTATTTTCATAATAAATATAAAAATTTTGATTTTTTTTATTTAGTAACATTTTATTTAATATTTTTATATTAAGTAAAAAAACAACTTTGTAATTTGTACAAAATGAATATAAATTTATTTATAAATATATAATATAAATTTTTATTAATAACATTTTAACAATTTATATAAAAAAAACTCAAATATATTAAAATAAATTATTTTGAATGTTTAATTTAAAAAATTATATCAAAAAACAAAATAATGCTTATATTATATATCATATTTGCTTTTAAATACTTACAAGTTTAATCCAATTTTAAGATTATAAAACACTTTTATCTAATAGTTTTTTTAAAAAAATTTAAAATTAATTTGTTGTAATATTTGAAGGTTTTTTTGTAAAACTTTTTATTTAATATATCAAATACACTTATTGACAAAATTAAGAAATTATAAGTAAAATATAATTTTTAAAATTATAAAACTTTTTTAGGCTAAAAAAATTATTATAATTATAACTTAATACAATTAATTATATAATCTTAAAAGATATCATAAAAAAATGTATTAATTCAATGTATTTTTATTTTTAATCATATTTCTAAAATTGTAAAAAACTTTTTAAAATAATATTTTGTTAATTAAAAATAAATAAAATATTTACCATTTATTTATAAAATTATAAAATAAATTTTAAATTTTTTTTTAATTGTATTTAATATTTATATTAATAAATAAAGTGATAGTATAATTTTATTGTTTTATTTTTTTTATAAAAATTATTATATTTAGAATTTAAAATTGTGGATTTTTATATACAATATTATCCATATAAACTTCTAAAATTTACAACATTGATTAATAAAATGTACATGAACTTAAATAAATTTATTTTAATTTTATAAAAAATATTTTTTAAAATACAAAAGGTTTTAAAGCATTTTTCAAGGATTTTATTTTAGATTTAATCGAATCAAGTATTTAAATATAAATAATTTATTAAAATTTAATATATAATGTGTATTTACTAATTAGAATTAATAAATATCAAATAATAATTATTTTATTATTACAAATACGTATACATAAATAAATAAATAAAATTATTTTACATTAAAATAAATGACTACACATATTATTTTTTTTAATCAAAAATAAATAAATAAATATTAAAATTGTCTAATCATAAATAATTTTTTACAAATTTATACAACAAACATATACATTAAATTTGTAAATTAAAAACAAAGAATTGACTAATATATGTCAAAAATTTTTAATCTCCTATAAATTTAAAATTCTCTTAATTGGTTTTTATGTCTATAAAAGAAAAAAATATTAAATAAAATATGGAAATAGGTCTAATAGGATTAGGTAACATGGGTCGTAATTTGGCTAAAAATTTAGATGATAAAGGCTATAAAGTACATGTATATAATCGAACAACATCTAAAACATTAGATTTAGTTAAATCAAATCCCAACATTATACCACATTACTCAATATCTGAACTTGTTGATGGTATTAATGGTAAAAATAAAGTTGTACTTTTGATGTTAACTGCAGGTAAAATCATTGATCAAGTATTAGAAAATCTTAATTCTTTACTTAAAGAAGATGATGTAGTCGTAGATATTGGTAATTCTTTTTTTAAAGATACAATTCGACGTGAAGAATTATATCATTTCCAATTTGTTGGTGCAGGCATTTCAGGTGGTGAATTAGGAGCTCGATATGGTGGATCAATAACAGTTGGTTGTAAAATTTCAACTTGGAACATCATTAAACATATTTTATCTGACATATCGAGTGATTCTGAGATATCGGATGGAAAATGTTGTCAAAGATTTGGAGACAATGGTGCAGGACATTTTGTAAAAATGGTGCACAATGGAATAGAATATTGTGATATGGATATAATTGGAGAAACATATAAAATCTTTAAATATTTAGGAGAAGATAACGATCAAATATCAGAGACTTTCCATGATTGGAATAATAACGAATTAAAAAGTTATTTATTGGAAATTTCAGCAAAAATTTTACAAAAAAAACACGATGATAAATATTTAATTGATGAAATTGAAGATTCAGCACAACAAAAAGGGACAGGTAAAGATTGTATAACTGAAGCAGTTGAATTATCCGTACCTACAATAACTATTGTGGCTGCTACTTTTTCAAGAATGATATCAGCTAGAATCGATGTAAGAAAAAATCTTAATAAACATCTTAAATTCAATTCACAACCATCAAATAAATTAAGTAAAGAAACTTTAAAAAAATCAATGTATCTTTGTAGGGCCACATCATATATTCAAGGATTTAATCTTATTAAAGCAGCTATAAATAATTACAACTGGCATAATGATTTAAATTTAGTATGTGATGTTTGGAGTAATGGATGTATTTTGAGAGGTTCTTTTTTAAAAACTATGCAAAAAATAGTAAGTGAAACAGGTCAAGATTTTGAAAAATCAGAAACATTTTATGATATTTTTAATAAAAATATTGAAAGTTTACAAGAAGTTGTAATTTATGCAGCTCAAAATGGAATTCCAATACCTGCTATATCTTCTTGTTTTAATTACTTAAATAGTATAAGAGATATAAAGAGTTATGGAAATATGATACAAGCAATGCGTGATTGTTTTGGAGGCCATACTGTTATATTTAAGGGTGAACATGAAGGAGTACATATTGATTGGTTAAACAAATAAACATTTTGTTTATAAAAAAATTACATTATATAATTTATGTTTATAATTTTATTTATAAGTTATTAATTTTTAATCAATGAATATTTTTTTATTATAATTTAAATACACAATAATTTTATAAAAGTATACTATATAAAATTTATATTAATAAATGTTAATAAAATTATTAATTGATTAATCTTTGTATTCATTTTTACTTTACTAATTTTATATCCCTTTAAGAATGAATTATAAAATATTGGATACCATTCAAAAACGTTTTCCAAATGCAAAATCAGGCAAATTAGAAACAATGGATAATATAATAACAACCTTAATTTGTCCAAAGTATTTTTCAAAAGACGAGTTTATTGAATTAAAAATATTTTAACTATACTTTTTTCTTTTTACCCTTTTCATAAAAATGCAAAGATCAAAAAATATGTTTACTTATAAAATACGTAGGGTTCAAGACCAAAGAGAATCTAACATAATACCAAATGACCCTAGTAATATTTTTGAATTTAAATCAAAAAAGAGGAAAAATATTGATTTCGATATAATTATTAGTCCATCTAAAAAAGATATTAAAAACACTAATTTTGAAAATGATGTTTTTAAAAAGCTAACAAAACCAATTAAAAGAATTAAAACTAGAGAATTAAATAAAATATCTACTAATTTTTTGTATGAACAACATAGGAATAAAAATTTTCAAAAATCATTTGATATAAGTTTTATAAAACCAAAAATTTTACAAAATGAAGAAAAAATTTAAAAAAAATAATTATAATCAAAAAAATTCTAAAAAATTAGTACAAAAAATAAAAATTTAAATGTTGTTAAAGTTGATTTTGATAATTTATTAAAACATAAATCAAATGTATATGAAGAAATTTTAAATAGTTCTAAAGAAAATGTTGAAGTATATAAATCTAATAAAAAAGAATTTATCGATACTAAAAGAAAAACATTTGAAAATTTAATTGAAATTAATAATATATCTGATGTTTTAATGTTATTTTGTAATGAAAATCTAAAAAATAGTTACGCAAAAAAATTAAAAGAAGAATTACAGAAAAATTATGAAAATTTTTTTGACATGAATAAGAATAATGAACAAACAAAAGCCAAAATTACTGAAATTAACGAAGAATTTTATAAATGGGATAAAATTAAAGAAAGCTTAATTTATAAAAACACATGTAAAGTTATTGATTTTAAAGTTCATAATAATTTTGAAGAAGATTTGAAAATTGAATATCTTAGTTTAGATAATTTAAAATTTATAGAAAGTGGAATTAATGTATTTTTATCAAATTTAACTAAACGTATTGACGAAATAGATAAACAGATGTTTGATTTAAATAAAGAAGAAACAGGACTTGATTCGATGATTTTACTGCAGGGATTCATAAAATTTAAATAATATTAAAATAAATGAATGTAATGTTTTATTTTTTTTATTTTTACCCATATATGAAATCTTTAAAACAAAAAAACATAAACATATTAGAATCAGAATGGATTAATATAAAAAAGTTTTGGTCAAAATTGGTAAGACCAAGCAAAGAACAAATGTTTACTTCTTTTAAATTTCAAGCTGCTGGCATAGGACTTGTTGGTATTGTGGGATACGTTATTAAATTGGTGCATATTCCTATAAATAACATTTTAGTAAATAAACCTAATTAAGTAGTGTATTTTTTTTAATAAAAAGTATGTAAAAAGTATTTTTTATGTTTTATTAATTAATGTTTTTATAATAATTTATTACTTTTTATCAAAATTATTAAAAAAATCAAATTTATTAATAAGTTTTTATTGAGTATCATTTAAATAAAATTTATTAGAATAGTAAATAATAAAAAAATAATCTGTAATTAAGTTAACGAAAATTTGCTTTTAAGATAATTTAAAATATTTAAATTTATAATTTTTCTTTTTCATAACTTAGTTAAAACAATTTAAATTTTTTTAAGGATATATATGATATTATAATTGTAAAATATGTCGACTTAATAGTATTATTTTTAAAAATTTATATTTAATAAAGATTGTTTAAAGTATTTTTACGATTTTTTTTGATTATGTTTAATGGTATAATTTTTTACATTATAATTTTAAATTAAAATTTCTTTTTAAATTAACGAAGCAATAAAGAAATATAATAATTGAAAGATATTACGCTTGTATATATAAATTAAGCATTATTTATAATTATACAAAAAATTATTATAATATAATAAAATAAATTCAAATAAATACAAAAAAAGAAGTGATTTTTAAATTCTTAAATTAAAAACTTATTTTTTTGTATTTTTTTAAAATGATCGTAATAAATAATAAAAAAATTAGAATAAAACTAATATTTATTTTTAATCAATAATTTTCTTGAATACAATGCTTAATTATATGTTTACAAAACTTATTTTTAGTATATAATTATAAAACAAAAATATGTAGATATTTTAAAAATAAATTTATTTTATTTTAAAGTATTAGAATGTAAACTATAATTTTTTGTTAATTATTTCTTAATAACTTTAATTTGAATAATTTGACAAATTTATGCATTTATATTTCTATAAAATCTGTAGTATTTTAAATAAATAATAAAAAATATACTTAATACTAAAATACTTTTCCATGAAATTCTTCCTATAAAATTATTGCATACATCACTAAATACTTCGAACAATACACTGGTATATTTAATATTACCATTCTTTATTATGTTTTCCCATTCATTGCACATTTTATTCATAGCAGGTACTCTCATATTGCACATATTTACTGAATAATTATTTTGAGCTTCTTTTTTTATAATTTCTAATTCAAATTTTTTTTGTGTTATTTTATGCATAATATCTTTTTGAAGAAAAATAAATGCTTGAGCAAATAAATATGCCAAAATAAGAGATAAAACAATATCTGTCAAAATGAAAAGATATTTATAAATATGTGCAACCAATTTAAAAAAATCAAATTTTTTGTATTCAATTTTTTGTTTTTTAATTTGAGCATTTAATGGTAATGATTTGAGAATTGGTTTATTGTCTAAATTAATGTCTTCATTGCATCTTTTTCTTAAATTAAGATATTCACAATGTTTGGATTTTTTTGGATTACAAGGAGACCACTTAAATTCGTGCTCAAAATCCATTGGCAAATTCATCTAGGGTATAAAAAACTTTATTTATTTTACTATTAAAATACTTCTTTTATGTTATAATATTTACTATAAAAAAAATATATTATTATCTATTTAGATTATTTTAAAAAATTAAAATTATAACTTTTTAATACAAAATTATGTTATTTTTTTAGCCAAAATTTAATGTTTTACCTTTATTTTCTTGCACATACTGTATCACTAGAGCAATTCTCTAATATAGTAAATGTATCCTTATTACGCTTTTAACCTTGTTTAAATTTACTAATAATCGCAAAATATGTTATCGATTATCTTTTTAATTACTCTAAACTGGATATTTGCCTATATTTTATTATCTATGTTTAGCTCTAGATATACTTGCAGTAAAATTTTGTAATTTATACATCTTATATTAATACATAAAAAACTAATTTAATCTTGAATTTATCTTAAATTCTTTTTCTTTGTTTTTACTATCTCATTGTCTTTATACTGTCTAAGCTTGTATTCCTACTTTATATGGTTTATACTCTTTTCATTTTAATCAATACAAATATATCAGGTTTATTTTTACATCACTATGGTTTTTTATATCAACTTTTATAACCACTCTTTTGTTACTTAATATTTCTTGAATTAAATTAATTTGATTTAATTTTTTTGATGTTTTTAGTTCATACATAAAATATTTAGCAAAAATACATTTTACTAATTCGATATATCTTTTTGTGTAAACAATTGTAAGCATTTTTTTGCATTATGTTACCGAATGTTCTAAATTATTTTGTTTTTATTATAGTATGGACACATGATATACTTTAAAAAATAAATTCCTATTCTGCACAAAATAAAATGCAAGTAGCAATAAAACATAAATATTTAACATATAAATCATATTTTTTATTTTATTTGTAAAAAATATATTACAATATAATTTAAAAAACAAAGTATATTTAATTTTTAATTGCACAATAAAAAATTAATTTACTAATGTTATGATTATTTTATAAATATATCTGTAAAAATGCAAATTTAAATTTTATATGCTAGATACTTATATAAAATTATTTTAATTATTTTCACAATAATTTAATAATATAAAGATTTAACGAAATAATATTTTACAAAATTTAATATTGTATTAAAAACATTATAAACAGATAGATTATTTTATTAAAATTTTAAATTTGAATTATTATTTTAATATAAGGATTTATTTTAAAATGAGTTTTTTTATCTCATCTCAATTAGATTTTTAATAGTTAGTATAATTTAATTTTAATTTTTATTATTAAAATAATATATTAATATCAAAAATGTATAAAATTTATTGATGCATATGTAATAACAAGTATCCTCTTGTTTTTAAAACAACATAAATTAAAAAATATAAACTATTGTAGATTTTAAAATTTAAAAATAATTGTAGTCTGTACAAGTCATATAGTATAATATTCAAAAAAAATGAAAATTTAATTAAATAAATTTATATTCAAAAAAAATGAAAATTTAATTAAATAAATTTATATTCAATAAAATATTACAATTGTTTTAAATATTAATATAAAAGTTTTTTTTAAATACATTTAAAAAAAAAAATTTCCATACATTCCATTATCTAAATATTTAAAGTTTTCTTTTTGAATATATTATATAGTTTTTATTGAATATAAAAAATATTGTTTTTACTTATTTAAAATTTGACGTATAGTGTAACCATATACACATAAAATAAAAATGTAAAAAATATCATTTCAATTTTTATCCATATCATTAATTTTTAAATAGTACTATAAATATAATCTATTTATATATTTAACTTTACAATATACAACACTTTAAGTCAGATAAAAACAGAAAATATTTTAAACATATAAATAAATTGGGTTTTCAAGATATATTAAAAAGAAAGATAATAATAACATGATAACTTGGAACAATATATTGGCAAAAATTATACAAAATATAGAAATAGATTTATAATTAAAAATTGATCAAAAAACACATTTATTATAGCTCCAAATAGACCGTAAGAATTCAAAAATGTATCGAAGAAGAGTAAGATTAACAGAAATTTTAGAGGCTGATAACAATTATTGTTTAATACAATCGATGTTAGTATAAACATAAAAGTTATCAAAATTATCCTTAAAAAAATAAATTTGGTTTTATAATGAAAATTATTTTTTATATTAAATAAATCATACTTCCATTTAAAATATTAAACAAACTCATAAATATAATTAAAAGTTAAAATATAATTTCTAACAATATTTAAATATTTTTAAAAACTTAATTAATTATTTATCAATGTGATAAAGAATAAATTTAAGAAACAAAACATAAAATTATATAGTAAATATTTTTATTATAAAATATTTTTTTTATTTTGTTATTAGTTCATTATATTTTTAATTGTTAAATATTTATTATTTTAAAATTTTTTTGAAAAATGTCAAAAAAAAATATTAATTATTTAATAAAAATAAAAATTGTTTTATAATTTTTTAAATCTATAAAAAATATTTATTTAATATGATAATTATTTTTAGTTAAAATTATTAATAATATTAATTTAAATTATTTGTATGTATATTTAAACATAATCATTTAAATAAAAGATTTTATATAAATTTTTAAAAATATTATACCAATTCAAAAATTTAATAACTGTTCTTATTATTGAAATAATTTTAATAATTTGTAAGAAAAAACATAATGTATTGATACAAATTTGTTTTAAATTTATATATAATATTATTGTTTTAAAACATTACAATTACATTGATATAATTTATTTGCTTTAAATTAATATTGTTATTCCTATAATTTAAAAATATTAAAATATTGATGAAAAAGTAATTTTTAAACTAATTATAACATACAATATTTAAATTATTATCATACAATTTTATAATTATGACTGATTTTAAAAAAATTAAAAAATAAATATCAAATTTAAATTATTTATAATTTAAAAACGTTTTAATTTACTTAACCGTACCTTTAAATCATTATTTAATTTGCATTAATATAATAAATTTTTTTTATAATAGTTGAACATATATATAGCATTTTAAATTTGCTGGTGTTTTCATTTATTTAAAAACTATAATGTTTTTGTAAATTTATTTAACCAAATATTAATAACTTTAAAATTTTTATAAAAAATAATTTTTAAAAACCTGTTTAATATAATTTAATATAAGGTTCATTTTTAACTTCAACAGGTATATTATTGGTA
The DNA here is from genome assembly GCA_000447185.1 of Vairimorpha apis BRL 01. NCBI lineage: Eukaryota > Fungi > Microsporidia > Nosematidae > Vairimorpha > Vairimorpha apis. The sequence continues at coordinate 8,783 of KE647178.1, read as the reverse complement.
CAATCTAGTACAAATTCTTCGCGAGGACCCTCTACCTTTTGTTTAATATACTCTGGTTTAACATTATTTTTTCTAGCTTCTTCTAAAATTTTATTATTCTGATGAACTCTTTCTAAAAACGTATTTCTTCCTTTATATTTTCTAAGATGTTCAATTCTCACAAATATTGTTTTAACAGCGAATCTTCCATTAACTTTTTTATGTAAAACAACACCTATTGATTTTGGATTAACAGTAAAAACTCTGCCAGTTCTTCCGTGATAATATTTATAAGGCATACCTTTATGAATAGATGGATTAATGTATATAGTAACATAATCACCTATTCTATATGTGGTTAAGTATACACTTAACCCTGGTGTACCATGTTTACGAAAAGGTTGTTTTAATAATTGACGAGTTTTTCTTCTTAATCCGTGGGATGACATATTGGGGCAGATAAATATTAAAATTAAATATAAATTTTTAAAGTTCAAATATTGTAACATTATAAAAAAGAAAAATTTAAATTTTAAATTTTAAATCCTTATTTATGAAGTCTAAGGATATACCAAATATTTTTGAATTTATTCATAAACCTATTAAAGTTATAACTAATAAAAATATTATATATGAAGGAGTATTAAGTGGACATGATGCTTTTTTAAATTTATTATTGAATCAACAAGATAGTTACACTATAATCCGAGGAGATTGTGTTAAAGAAATAAATTTATTATGATTGTTTTTGTAATTTTTTTTTGGCCCCTAAAATGGCTAATCAATATTCTAAACGAACTGTGAGAAAGCCGCGTAACCCATTTGAAAAAGAAAGATTAATTAAAGAAATGAAATTAGTTGGTGAATATGGATTAAAAAATAAACATGAATTACGTCTTACTGAATTAATGTTTGCTAATGATAAGAAAGAAGCTCGTTTACTTCTTACATCAACACATGTTGAAGATTTAAGTATAAGAGCACGTAATTTGTTACATAAATTAATTCAGTTTGGTATTTTAAATGAGATAGATATGACTAACAAAGAAGAAATTCATGATGGGTTAAATAAAGTTTTAGATCTTACTATTGATCATTATTTGAAAAGAAAATTACAATATTGTGTCTACAGTAATGGGCTTTCTAAATCTGTTCATCATTCAAGATGGTTGATAACAAAAGGACAAATAAGTATCAAAGGTGTGGTTAATAAAAAACCTAATTATATGGTTTTAGCGGAAGAAGAAGCATTTTTAGAGTTCAGCCCTTATAGTTGGTCAGCAGAAACAAAAGTAACAAAAAATCAGAAGAAAAAAGCTAAAAAGGATGAAGAATAAATTTTTAACTTGAATATGTTTTTTATAAATATATATATGTTTATTTGTTTAGTTTAATAAAATCTTATTTTATTTTTAATCATATATTATTAATTAAAAATTTTGTAATTTTTGTCTATTAATTAATTTTAAAAATGTAAACATTTTTATTTCAAAAAAAACTTTGATTTTTTTTAATATTTGTTTTTATGTTTAAATTTATGATGTATAAAAATTTATGTATTATGATTTATCTTTATTTTTTTTGTGAAGAATATAAACATTTTTAAATTTAGATACAAAAATTGTTAATATTATAATTAATTATTTTTAAATTTTGTATTTTGAACATGTAAATCATACACAATATAATTATATGAATATAAGAAAATTTTTTTATAAATTTCACGATCAAAAATTTTTTCTAATTTTTATAATAAGGTCAAAATATGTGTTTTTAAAAAATTATAATACTTTTACTTATTTGAATTTAATCTTGTACTTATTGTTAGATTATAAAAATTTTATTTTTGCATAGTTTATACCAGTTTTATATATATTTATTTAAAATCGTGTTTATGTAAAAATTTTTATGTAAATTAATTATGTTTTTATGCAAACCGTGAGTATTTTGAAAAAATTTTAATTAATTTTATTGATTTTATATAAATTAAATTATAATCTATTTAAAATATAAATATTAAGTATAAATTTTTTTTTAAAAAAAATAGTAGTATATTTAATTTTTAAAAAACATTAGCATAAAAATTATTTGTTTGACCCATATGAAAAATAAAGATTTTTAATAATTTATATACATCTAAAAAGTGCATTTTTATTTTAAAAAATTAATATTTATTTAAAGCATTCTTATACACATAAAAAATTATATATAGTCATATTATTATTAAACATATATTTTTTAAATTTTATTTCTACCGTTGATTGATTTTATATAAAATTTAAAATTTAATAAATTACGTAGGATACATCATAAATCATAATAATTTAAACAGCAAAATAAAAATATAACTAAGTTTGTAAAAAAAGTTTTGATTTGAAAATAAAATTTTTTATCAAAATCACTAAATAACGAAATTATTCTGATAATGTTATAAATTTAGTATGTTATCTATTGATTTTCATTTAAAAGAAAATTTTATATTTTTTTGTAAACCAGCGATTTTATAAATTTTTTTTAAATTAAAATATTGACATTTATAAACAATTATCACTAAAAATATAATTTTAAATATTTTTATAGACTAAAAAATTAAAAATATATAAACAAATACATATACTTTATTTTTAAATTTTTTTCAAAAAACATATTTTAATTTTATTTTTAAAAAAGATTAAATTAAACATTTTACTATAATGTACATCAGAGTCGCGTCTATTTTGTATAGATTTAATAAATATTATTTTATTTTCAAGAAACAAAAATTATAAAATAAAAAAACGATCATTATAATTTATATTTATTTTGGTATATATTTTAAAAATAAATATAATAGTTTAATCTCCTTATTTAAAAAATTGTAATTGAGAATATTAAGAAAATAATATTTTAAAAAAAAAAATTTGGAAAATTTTGAGTTACAGTAGATTTTTAAAGTGTGCACTATATTATGTCTTCTTAGTTTATGATTTAAAATTTTTCAAAATAATTTTTTTTTAAAATTAATAATTTAATAATACAAATAATAATATAATGTTTTTCATATTAAAAAAATTTTAAAATTTGTTTTATTATATTTTGATGTAATTTTATATATAAATCAATATGAATTTATTATATTATTTTTACAGTATAAAATTATTTAAAATTAAATTTAAGATTACATAAAAAAATAAAAAATTTTCATCAATGTAAAAAAACTAATAAACAAATGATGTTATAATTTATATAATACGATATTTAAAATAATCTTTCTTAAAACTGAAAAAAATAATATATATCTAAAAATAATCTAACTTTTTAAAATAAAGGATAATTTATGTGTGAAAAAATTTGTAAAAATAATTAATCTAAAATTAGACATTTTTTGAGTTTTAAAACTTTCTGTAACAAATAATTTGAATACAAAATTTATTTTATTCAATATTTTATCTAAATATTTAAAAGTTAATTATCCATATGTTTTACGCTCTAATTTGTCAATATCATCATAACTTAATTTTTTCCATTCTTCTTTAGTATTGATTATAATATGATGATGTTCAACATATTGTTCTAATAAATTTTTATCAATTTCATTTGCTATCCATCCACACATGAATTTATTAATTTCAATAGTAAGTTTTTTATAACAGATAAGTTGATTTTCTAAATCTGTATATTTATAATATTTAATATCTAAACTTTTGCTAAAATTATTTTCGGATAAAGAAGTTTCAACTGTTATTTTAAAAACATCAGAAGGATAATGATTGTTTAAATAAGTTGTATAAATTATACAATCGTTATATGATGAATTTTCGGTTAATATACAAGCTTCATCTGGAATAATTTTTTTATTAATGAAGGTATTTTTGAATGTAAGAAAAAATGTTTAATTGTTGTCTCAATTTCACCATGTGTAATATGAATAGATTTTTTTCTTGAAATAAATTTTATTTTAATACCAGAATCTTTATCTTTTTCATACTTTTTAATCAAAGCGTATCTGTTGCCAATATTAAATTGTTTTTGTGTCAGTGGTATTACAAAAGCATATATTTTGCAAAGTTTTACCATTAAATTATAATTTAATTGTTTTTATAAAAAATTTTAAGAGTAATTATTGGTTTTTTTTGAACAAATAAAATTATATTAAATTTTTTTTTGTTTATAATTAACTTTTTTTTAAAAATTCATATATATGTTAAAATTTGTACAAAATTAAAAAAATATATTTTTTACTAATTATATATTCTCATAAGATATAAAATTATTAAAAGATTCTTAATTTTACTTAATATAAGTGTATATAAAACATAAAGTATTTAAAAGTTAAGAAAATATGATTTTTTTTAAATAATATATTTATCTTGTACAAATATTCATTATATATGTAAAAAATAACATCTATATAAAAAACAAAACTTAATGAATTTTTATTTTATTAAAAATAGCATATGTTTTGTAATAAAATTATTATTAAATACAATGAAAGTCTTCTTATCTTTATCTTATTAAAACTTTTGTTTGTTATTTATTAAACGTTACATATGTTTATTTTTTTCAATATATCTTTTTTAAAAAATATCTTTACTTTTAAAACTATTAAGTAGGTAATAAATTATTATTATATTTTTACTCTAATTTAATATCATATTAATTTTTATTTTTATTTAAACTAAACTTAATTAACACTATTTAATAATTTTTACATTTTCAAAAATTTTGAAAGCTAATGTACATTTAAAAAAAAAAGAGAAAATACAATCTGTTAGCAAATGAGCATTAGTTAATTTATAGGTGCAGCATAGAAATAATTTATATTTGTTCTATTATGGAATAGGTTAACACCTACATAACATAAACATTACTCAAAAAAATCAGGTCTCTTTTAGTGCACAAGACTGATTTCAAAATCGAACCCTAAATAATATGATAAAAAGCATTTCTCTTAACTAATGACTAGAACTTGGAGAATGTTATAGCTAAATCAACGACATTGAGCTGATGTGAATCAAGTTAAAAGAAAAAATGATGGATATAAGTAATTAATGTAACAATTGGAACTGTAAATATATAACTTTATAAATAATTTTCAATTTAAATGTAAAAAATCATATTACTATAATCTAAAATATCAATATGACAAATTTTTCTTTAATTAAAAATTAATTAATTTATTATCAATTAAAATAATTTACAAAATAATAACCACAATAAAAATATTTATCCAAAAAATTTAATATAAAGTAAAATATATTCATAATATAGAAAAAATACACAATAAAAGTTAATCAACTAAATCAATAATTAATAAAATAAAAAAACATATGAATATTTATAAGCGAAATGTACTTCTTTATTCAAGGTAAAATACTTATGTGTAAATAATCAAATATGAATCATTTAATGACTAAGAGCTTGCTTGATAAAATTAAACTTTTTACATTAAATAAAGAAATAAAAAGAATGAAAAAAGGAAAGTAGAGTGAATTTTAATAATTAAACAAGATTTTAACAGTAAAAATTTAAATACTTTTACAACATGTAATGATAATTATACTCATAATCATTAGTAATTGATAGACAATGTAAATGTTATTTATAACGTTATATTTACGGATTATTATAATTCTAAATACATATTTATTGTTAAAAACAAATATAATTATATTAATAAAAATAAAAGTAATTCAATCAAAATATTTTTATTTTATCATGTCAAAATTACAAGTAAATAAATGATAACATAAATAAAAATTTAAATATTTACAGGAATTTTTTATAATTTTACTTTTTCTATATTAATGCATTTTTTTAAAATTATATTTTATCAAAATATGACTAAACACATTTAAAAAATATAAATTTAATAAAATTTCAATTTATATACATGAAAATAAATTATATATATAGTTCAATTTCTATTTTTTTTAATTTGAAATATTAAATTTTTTTGATTTTATACAATAAAAAAAATGAATTTTTATATATTAATCGTTATTAAGATAAAGTTTTTTAATTAACTAATAATATTTTAACAAAAACACATTAATTAATTTTATTTTAATAAATTTATTAATTATTTTTTATTACCATTTTTACAATATGAGTAAGATCATCGTTTTCTTTAATTAAAAATGCGTTCCAACCTAGTTTTTTAGCAGCAGAAATGTTTATTTCTAGATCGTCAAAAAAATAAATTTGTTTTGGATTTGTAATTGATAAAAAATCCATAATAAATTTATAAGAATTTTCTAATGGTTTTCCTATAGGTATAAAATCTTTATTTTCTGCATAAAATACACCATCAAAACATTCTGTTATTTCCATAATATCTAGAATCGTTCGTGATCTATATAATCCACCATTTGTAAAACAAAATTTTTTAAAAGGTATATTATTTAACAATTTTTTTAATTTTACATCAGGGAAAACAAATTCAGTAAAAAATTCTCTTTGTTTAGATTCATCTGCTCTTTTTGATACATCTTTTCTAAATTTATATAATTTAAAGTTATTAAGTTGTAATAAAGATAAATTTTCTGATACCTGTGGCATATCTTTATTTCTCATACTTGTATAATATAGATCCCAAATAAATTTCTCTTTATTTTTTATTGCCATGCTTCTTTTATACAACGTATCATCAATATCAAAAATAAAAACTTTTTCATTATTTAATTTATGATTGTATTTGCCAATATTAATATTTGACATTAATATAAATGGTATTTTAAAAAAAGTATAAATTTCATTCATTTTTAAGGATTAATTTTTTTATTAAATATGAAGATTAAATTAATAAATGACTAAAAAATTAATTTTAAATCGTTCTACAAATTTAATAAATTCCTTAAAAGTAAAAAATAAATATTATAATTTAAATACATTTTGTATTTTGAAATCTTAAAAATTATATTAAATTTATTAAAAATTTTAAAATAACTAAATTTAGTTAAGATAATATGCATACAAATATGGTTTGTACTAAAAAAAATTACATAAAATAAAAATTATTTTACTAATAGAATTTAAAAAGAAATATTTTATGTGAATTTAAAAGATAAAACAATCTTTTTGATAACAAAACTTATTTATCAATATTCCGGTTGATAAATAAAAAATTTTAATTTATGATATGATAAATTTATTGTTTTTTTTACAAGAAAATTATAAAATTAAATTTTTTTTAAAAATTAATTTAAAAAAAATAATTTTAGAACACTGATATGTTATTAAGTTAATATTAAACTGATATTATTTTTTACAATAAAAATTTGGAGTTTCTAATCAATAATTAAATCATAAATTATGAAAATATTTTTTAATTTTATTTTTTATAATTCATGAAAAATATTTTTATAAACTAAATCTTTTGTAACGATTGTAATCTTTATTCAATAGAGTAATCATTTAGACTGTATTTTTATAATTCTTCAGACACAATAGTAAGAATTAAAAAACAATCAATATTATCGATTATGTATAATTTAAGATTTATTTTTTTACTTTATTAAAAATATTCTACAAAATCTAAAATAAAAATTTTTATAATATATTTTAAATATATTTAATTTATAATGCAAGACATGAAATAAAATTATTTTAAAAAAATATATATAGAAATATCTATTTGTATTTTATTGAAACACTTACAAAAATTAAATAAGATATGTGAATAAATTAAGTAAAAAGCGTATATTTTAAATAATAATTTTTGATAAAAGAAATGTATTTAAGTTTCATAGTAAATTTCGTTTTAAATTTAAATTATTAAGAAAAAATTTTACATCAAATTAGATTGTATTTTTTAAGAAATTATAAGATTAAAAATATTATAATTTAATATAAAAATAAATTAAAAAAATAATTATAGATATTAAATAAAAATAAATTTTTACAAAATTTTAATATTAATTTAATTTTAATTGAATAAAAAATTAATATAATTTGATTAAAAAATTAACAAGATAAAATAATAATTTTTTGGATTAATTTAATATATCTCTTTTTTTTGTATTTTATGTTTATACATGCATTTTCTTATATTTCATAATTATTATTATTCATAATAATCATAGCAAAAACTTTGAATTTTAAATCAAAATTTAAAATGTTCAATCCAGAATAATTAGTGTAGAATTTTGAAATGTTTAAGTTACCTAATATATAATTTAAATATATGATATTTTAAGATTAATATAATTTTTTTAAAACATATATAACGTTTTTAGTTTTATATGTTAATAAGATTTTCAAAATATTTAACAGTATTTAATTTTTTAACTTTATTTCAACAAGTTATAATTTATATGTTATTTAAAATTTATGTATGAAATATCAAATTAATATTCATAACACATATAAAAGATTTTATCATAATTTTTTTTACATGAATTACATATTTAAAAAAAAATATATTTTTAATGTTATTGATATAATTGCATAAATGTTATTTAATAAAATATCATTTATATTTTTTTTAAGGTGGAAATATATCAATTTTAAGATTTTTGTTAAAAGTATTTGTTAATTATATTTACAAAATCTAAATTTATAATTTCACTATTAAAGACGACAAATATTGATAATTATATTGTCGTTTTTATAAAGAAAATATTTTAATTTCAAAAAATATGAATATTTTAAAAAGTTTTATTAGATTATGTAAATATATAACATAAACACATTATTTTTATAATTTTAATTATTAATATCCTATTAAATAAAAATTAAATTGATAAAAATCAAAATAAATATATAAAATTAATAAAATATTGAAAATCTAATTATTTTAAACATATTTTTATTAATGATTAAAG
>KE647175.1:0-13544 GCA_000447185.1 Vairimorpha apis BRL 01 | reverse complement strand
TGATACACATTTCGTATATTTTAGAGGAACAAAATAAAAATTCATATGTATTATTCAAAAAAAACTTACATATTTAAATTGTACAAATGTAAATAAAAATATCAAACTTTGAAAAATAATTAATATCAAAGGTATTTTATATGTCCATCTATTATTACATATTTTTTCTCTATAAGGAAAAAAATTAGCCAATAACAATCCGTTAAATAAAATTTGGTAACATATTATAAAAAATAAAAAAGTTCCTGTAAATGAAGTTTTTGAAAAAGTTGTCATTGTTTTTTCATATATGGAAATTAAAAAGTTTAAAAGAATCTGAGGTAAAATTTCAAAAAACATAGTCAAAAATGAGAAATCTAATTTTATAAAATTATATGGTTTCTCAATTGTAAGTTTTTCATTTCGTTTAAAACTTGAAAGATAAAAACCCATTGGGAGAACTAAGAATATATCAATATGAAGTGTTTGAAAATCTGTTAAAAATTTATTTTTTCTTATTAAAATAAAAAGCGAGGAATATATTAAAACATTTGAAAGTACCATAAATTTAAATCTTGAAACTGATGTAACATAAGCATTTCTACATTCTTTTATTAGTAAAGGAATTTTTTCAAGATTGTTTGCAACAAAACCAGAACCAATACTTGCTTCATTTTGAATTAAAGCAATACCAACATCTGCACTTCCTATTGCACCAGAGTCGTTTGCTCCATCCCCACAAAAAAGAGTTACATTGTTTTGTAATCTATAATCTTCAACTAAAGTTTTTTTTTGCGATGGAGAGAATCTTGCAAATATTGCTCCTTTTTCTAATATAAAGTTTTGAAAATTTGTTTTTATATAAAATCATAAGCTTTTCCTTCACAAGCCACAATAAAATCTTGTTTATAATTTGTGTTGTTATTTTTATAAACAGCCATTTTAACTTTATCAAAATAAAAGTCTTCTGTTCCAATACAAATCCAATCCACATCATAGATTGATTTACAATGTTCTTCTATAACAGGAAAAACAACAGTTGATGTTTCATCAATTATTCCACATTCTCTACCTACAGAAATAGCGGTTAATAAATTATCACCAGTACAAATTTTTAAGCGTATTGATGCATCTGATAATTCACGTATAACGGATTTTGATTCAGGTTTTAACTTGTTTGAAAAAACAACTAAACTTAAAAAAATCAAATCATTACACGTTTCATTATCATCATTTAATTCTTTATATGCTAAAGAAATAACTCTATATCCCTGACAAGAATGAAAATTTGTCCTATGATCATAATTTTCCGGTTTGTATTTTAATAACAATTTTATTTTATCAGGAGATCCTTTACAAAATAAATATTTAATATTATTATATTCTACAATAACAGACATCATTTTACTTTGAGATGTAAAATTTTTAGTTTTAAGAATTTTTATACTATTGTCATTTGAAATATTTTTTTCAAAAAAAATATTTGGATTATCTTGATAAAATAGAACTTCTTGACCATTATCAAATTCTTTAAGAAAAGGACCTAAAACATTTTGGTTATTATCAAATGTAACAACTCTTAAATTATTTGAAGAAATATGCATTTTTGATTTTGTAAATAGAAACATTTGTAAATCTAATGTATCACCAGAATATTTACCGTCTAATTCATACACAGAATGACATGTACCTAAACCAATTTTAGTTAATATATCAACATTATCAATCGTTTCAAAAACATTTTTGCAATTGTCTAAACATGTTAAATCCATTCCATCTAATGTTAATGTTCCAGTTTTATCAAAAATTGAAATATCAATATTTGCTCCGAGATATATTCGATCAAGATCATTACAAAATATTCCATTTTCTTTTAATTTCCTATTTGAAATATGAATTCCAATTGAAAGTGTGTCATATAAATTTGGATTTGCTAAAGTAAAAACATATCAAAACAATATATTAAATTTTCAGATAATGACCATCTGAGTAAATATTTTAAAATAAAAATTGTAAAATAGACATAAATAAAGACAAAATCACACATAATGTGATTATACTATATGCTTTTTTTAAAAATTTTATAACAACCGACTTTGGATTTATAACATCTTTTAAAATTTTTCCTTTTGTAGTATTAAAACCTGTAGCTATAACTAAACCTAAAGCACTTGTTGGAATTTTTGTACTAAAATCATTTTGACATATTAAATCAATCATGTCATTTTGCGAATTATTAATAGTTCTACTGTTTAACAAATTAACGATTCTATGTAAAGATTCAAAATTTTCATCAACTGGTGTAAATGTTACCCCAACACTTTTTAAAATACTACTACCTGCAAAAACTATGGAATTTTGTAAAAATGATTTACAAATAGGAACACTTTCACCAGTTAAAAAACTTTACGTCTGTTATTACATCTCCTTTCAAAATTAATGCATCACAAGAAAAATCTTTTACAGGATCTATAAGAATTAAATCACCTGGATAAATTTCAGAACAATCTTTTGAAACAAATTTTCTATTTCTAAAAACTTTTATATTATTTCTAAAGTGGAAATTTAAAAGTTCATTTTTTTCTTTATTTCTGATAGTAAATTTTCTTTGTAAATATATAACATAATTGTCAATACAACTACAGCATAAATTTTATAATCAATATTATACCATAAAATACACTGGCTAAATTTATGAAATTCGTTAAATTAAATGTTTTATCAATTATTATGCCAACGTTAGTTGGGGAGTTTTTATATCAAAAATTTATTTTTACCGAACTATTATTTTTCTTTCATATAGATCAATGTCTTCTTCTACTGCAGACATCGTTATTTTTTTCGTCATGATATTTTTTAGCTCAGTTTTATCATTAATGTTAAAATTAGATAAGACAAATTTATTTAAAACACAATTATACATAAATCTTCCATATTCTGTATCTATAATTCTTACTTTATTATTAACAATAAACTTTTTTAATATACGACTTTTTAAAAGATGAAATTCTTTAATTTGTTTAAACTCTATTTTTCCATGTTTATTGATTAAAATAACGGAATCAGCGTCTTTTAATTTACAATTTTTTGTTGTTAAAAAAACTTTAAATAATGAATAATGCTTATCTATAATGTATAGAATACCAAAAGATAAAATACACAAAACATCATAATATTTATATAGTCTTGTTTTTTACGTCCTTTTATATCTACATAATCGTTGTTTATATCAGATTTACTTCCAAATAACATAAGGGGAACAAATTAAAGAAATATTTGTTTGCAAAATCTAGGAGAAGTGATATAATAAAATTTTAAGATTAAAATTTTATTGATAAATCACATTTAATAAAAAATATTTTTAAAAATCAATAAAAAAATTTAGATTAAAATTTCTAAATTTAAAAATTTTGTTGTTATGGAAATAAAAAACGAATGAAAAATATGCATTTATAATGTACTTTTTTTAGAAAATTTTAATTTTAAAAAATAAAATGTATAAATTTTTTATTTATTATTAAATTTATTTTAATACAATTTTTTTTAAAAATTAATACTGATAAAAAAAATTTAAAATATTAATAACTTTGTTTTTTTATATTTGCTGTAATATAAAAAATCTTTCTGTGAGTATAATGTGTTTGTATATCAAGAAATTAAATATGACAATAATTATTAAATTTATAACTTAAAGATGAAAATGCAAAGAATTTTTAAATATCTGAAAAAATGTTCTAAAGTTATAAGTTATTTAGTAATAATATTTTAAATTGAATATTTATAAAATATGCATTATAGTAATTAAAACCATATCAATAACAAAGCATATAATAAATAGATTTTTTAATACAACAAATTTGATAATATTTTTAGATACTATAATTATTTAATTTTTATTTAAAAAGATTATTTTTTCATATAAAATTAATTTCAGATCTTACTTATATATAAAATGTAATCTAAATTAAATTTTAAAGCTTTTATGTAAATTTATAAATTAAAATTTTTAATTTAATTAATTTTATATACATAAATTATATTAAAATAGATTAAAGTATAAAGTATAAAATATAAAATATCTATTATACTTTAATAAATATTTGTGTAAAAAATTCATGTTAAATATATATTTAATATTAAAATCAAATCAAAAACATTTAATCTAAATAACTTACTTTATCAAAAAAAAATATTATTTTGTAGAACTTTAAATAAAGAATTAATCAAAATATGATCATTCATGAATTAAATATATTTTTCTGTATTGACATTCATATCATTTTATTGTTTTTAATGTATTGTTATATTTTGCACTTTATGTACAAAACTGTTGTGTTGTTTATTTATATGTATATATAAGAGGTGAAATTTTAAAACAAAAAGATTTCTATTTGGCAAATTAATTAAATATTTATCAAAAATATTCTTAAGATATATTTTTACAATTAAAATCTAAATTTATAAAAAAACTTTTTAAATTATCATATTCATTTATTTTGCTATATAAACATAATAATTAAAACATTCTCAATATTTTATGAACAATAAAATTATACAGTATTATGACTTAATTAAATAAAATAATCGCATAATAAAAATTTTATTATATTGTTATATTCTAAAAAGATTTGTAATTTACAAATATTAAAAAAAATATATAAATTCTTTGTTTATATTAAACAGATACTGCAAATTAAATTTTATTACTTTCTATAAATATTAATTATATAATATTATATTAAAAAAATGATGATTTTTTTAATCATAAAAAGGCAAAAAATAACATATTTATTTTAATTTATATATTTGATATGAAATATAAATTATTTTTTTCGTTTATTTTTATTTAAGTCAAATAAATTCTTAATATATTCTTACGTACAATTTATTTATTTGCAAAAAAAACTACCTATAAATAAGCATAGCATTTTTAAATTAATCAATAAATAAAAAAATTTTTGCAAAAAAAGAAATTTAAAAATATTTTGATCATTTTAAACATAAACTATCATTTTTAATATTATATTTTATCATAGAATAATATATTGTAAATTTAAATTTTGTTGATTATGTTTTTATATAATTAACCAAAAAATAAATTTGGATTTTATTATTTTTTAAATAATAATTAAAAAAGATATCTTGATAGAGATTTAAGTGTTTATAAATACCAAAAGTTTGTAATATTAAATGAGTTTGTATAAAATTTTATTTTTATTTAATCATTAGATTTTATTTCAATTTATACAGATGAAATATAAATCAATATCATAAAAATTTTAATATTATATTAATTAAAAATAGAAAATATATAAAATTAGTTAACAATCATTAAAAACGATTAATTTATAAATTATATAGTTTTAATTAATATAATATTAAAATTTTTATGAAAATATTATTACTTGATAATTACAATTAATATATGAAGTTATAATATAAAAAATTTTTAAATTATGCTTAATTAAATATAAATTTAATATTGTTAACAAATTTAATTTTAAATGTTTGTTATCCACTATCAAAAATTAAATATTCAATATGTGTGTTTATAATAATTTAATAACTATTTTTTAATAATATAAAAACTATTTAAAGTATTTTTAAAAATACAAAAAGAAATTATTACTTTTTTTAACAACAGCAATCATTGTTTAAAATATAAAATCATAAATTTATACTTATTAAATATATCTTTTTAATTAAATTTATTAATTACTTTTATCTTTAAAAAAAAAATTTATATTATATTATATGGTATTTAATGTTGTAAAAAAAATACATTTATACATATAAAATGAAAAACAGATATATTTTTATAAATTCATTATTGTTTAAAACACAGTTCTTTAAAGATTGAAATTTATTTTTATAAATAATTTTATAAGACTTAATTCTGTATAATCTATGGTTATCATTAATATTAGAATATCTATATATTTTAAAAAATAAGAAAGTATGACCTTTTAGTTAATTTATTGAAATAATAATATAAGTTTAGACAATTATAATCTACCTTTTATTGAAGTGAGAATGTACTGGAAAAATATTAAGGACTAAATATATAACTTTTTTAAAAGGCTTATATCCATTTAATGATGTTAAAGAATGTTAAGAATATCTCTTTTGAGCGAGATAAGAAATGATAAAGGTGATATTAAGATGTAAGAAAGAAAGTGCACAATTTAGAAGTTAGTTTAATCTAACTATAAATATATTAAATTTAAAAATAAACCTCATAAGTAAATTCTAGAATAAATATTCTCAGAGAATTCATAAATAATAAAAATATGTTTTAAAACACCGTGTATAAAAGTATTGCAACATAACAAAATACCAGTTCAATAATGAAGAAAGTATCAAAGTTTACTTACTAAATATAAGTAGTATTATACTTTTTTTGTTCATGACAAATTTATTATTAAATTTTAAAAGTATTTAAATAAATAAAAATACTTTTATTTTATATCTGTTTGTATTGATGCAAGTTATAAAAACAAATTTTTTTTAACTTTAGCGTGATTATAAGCAATTAATTCTTCACTACAGTATTATACAATTCAACAAAAAAACGCTCATTTTTTTGTTTATTTAATTCTGTTATAAAATATATTTTAAAGAATGTTTTTTTAATTCTTATGTATACCCTCATGATATTGATAATATTTTTAAAATTATTTATCTGTAAAAGTTCATACAAACTCAATTTAATAAATAAAAATTTAAAAAATTTAAACTTTAAGTATAAATATATTTCAAATATACAATATGCTATTGAAAAAGAAAAGTCTTTTTATTTGCCATTAAATATACCTGAACAAATAAATGCTCTTATTAATATTGATAAATTTGTAATCTCAAATAAAAGTTCAGAATTTGAAATCTCACCTCTTAATTATTTTAAAGCAGAAAATAAAAATAAAGAAAAATATTTTGGAAAATTTGATAAAATGAAAATAAAAAACGATTGTGTAATTTGTTGGTACAATGGACAAGATTTAATTGATCCCTTAAGAAAATTTAGATTTAAAGTTTTTTATCTTCCAAGTTCAAATGAATTAGAAATTAAAAAATATTTTGAAGAGGATCCAAGTACATTTGCTTTCTATGTAAAAGGAAATTTTTTATGTAGTTTAAAAGAATGTTATATTTTTAATTATCATATAGATGTAGAAGTCAAATAAATTTTTTTAAGCATTGTATTTCAATTTTTTAGAATTATTATATTTAAATTAAAAAATAAGCTTATTAAATTGTTTTCAAAGATATTAAGGTTTATTTATTTAATACAAAAATAAGAATTCTGATCTTTTAAAAGATTATATTATTAATAATATTAATGTACAAAAATTTAAATATTATTTTACTTAGGAAAATTAGTTAAGATATTTTTTACTTTAAATAATAGTACAATATTTGTTATTATTTAAATTGTGTTAACACTAATATAATTATATATAAATTTTTGTTTTTATATACTTTAAAATTATAATTTGATTTAATTTTCAATTATGTCAAATTTTTAAAATATGAATTTTTAAATTTGAAAAAAAGTTATTTGTAGAGTTGCAATTTATTATTTAATAATACCATATGTTTACAAATTTAAAATATTTTAACCCAAATATGGAAGTGGCATTTTCTATTACACTTTTAATAATATTAATTTCAGGATACTTTTTTTATAATAAAAGAAAAGAAATACAAAAAAAATCAAGGTCAACTTTATATCTACAAACCAAATTTTTAAATAACATTGATATGTTTCCTTCGATATTTCAATATATATTGTTATCACATGGAAATGAATTTTTAAAAAGACTTTATGTAATAATTACATTAAAAAAAAATTTTTGTCTCTCACAATTATTTTTTTCAGATTTAACAGAATATGTAATTATTAAAGGATATTTAAAAAGTAAAAAAAGTGTTTTTTTATTTGTAATTCTTCTAAAAATTATTTTGGTTTGAAATATATAAAGAAAATTAAAGAAAATGTTTACGGTAGAACAACAGAAAAAATTATTAAATTCAAAGAGAATTATAATTTTTTAACATTTTATTGTAGTTATTTACCAAATGAAGCTAATGAAGAATTTAAAAATACTAGTGAGGTTTTTTTAAAATGTAATTTAGAATTACTTAATAATAAAAATTTTATAGACGATTTTTTTGATTTGATTAATGATCTTCAAGATGAAGAAGACAAACAACTCTTAGTATATAAAAAATCCTTCAATTATGATAAATTGAAATTTGAAGAAAATGAGAAGAAAAATTTTGTAGAAAAACTAGTTGAAGAAATGAATAAGAAATCTTCAAAAATTGTAGTTAAAATTCCGAATAAAAAAAAAGAAATAAATAATTTACATTATTTAATTGTTTTTTTATTTATATTATTCAGATATTTATTTTAAATGTATGTATTATTTTATTAGATGAAATTTTTTATTAAAAATTGTTTGTGTAGTTTTTTTATATTTTAGACTAAAAACAAATTGACAAAGTATAATTTATAAACTTTTGCAAGTTTTAATTATTTTTTTTATTTATATACACAATAAGAGCTATAATTTATATTTTATTTATAATAAACTACAAATAAAAAAATAATATAAAATTTTTACAATTAAATTTTGTTGGTTTTAAAAGTTTGTTAAAGTAAGAATTAAATAATAATTGGTTTTTATTTACTAAAATACAATACATAAAAATATTATTTTGCATAATATGTATAAAAATTTTAAATAATATGTGTACAAATGTATTAAAGCATAAAAGAATTATAAAATTTTTGTAAAAAATTTTTGTAATTCATATTTTAAGATATCAAAAAAATTATTTTAAAAATGTATTTAAGATTTAATTTATAATGTTAATTTTTATGCAAATTTTAAAAATGTTTATCAATCAAAAATATATTAGCACAAAAATGTTATCATTTGTTGCATATATTTTAAAAATTTTCCTTACAATAAACTAATATATTTTTTATATATAATTCTACATTTTATAATTAATTTATATAAATCAACGTTTTATAAAAAAATCAAAAAGAACTGTATTTAGTTTAAATTTTATTATTAAAAATTTTGGGAATTTTAATTTGATAAAAAATAAAAATATATCTCCAAAGCATTTAGATTCATCTTTAACATTTAATTATAGAGTTTATAAAAATTTAATTCATAATCATTATGGTTATTATAAAAAATTTAATTTTAATTAAAATAACTTATAACAATGTTTATTTTTAATAAACAATCTTATTTTGTATATTTTACAAATAAATTTATTTGATATTGTATTATAAAATAGTTTTAAAAAATTTAATTTTATTTTTATTAAAAAAATATCTAATTTAATAAATAAAAAATAGTTTGTGTTATAAAAATAATTTATACCCAAATAATTCATTCAAATGTTATAAATAAAGTGAAAAATATTATTTATATATATAATGTAATAATATAAAAATATTAATTACATATTATGTCACATTTTCCCGCCACTATATCATTTAAACACTTTCTTCTTTATGATAAATAGCATAATTCCTAAAAATTATGAAAAAACTAAACAATAAATTTGTTTATTCACTCAAATGCAGAAAATGTTTAATTACTTTATCTAATAAAGCTATGAAATCAGTCTTACTGTCAAACTATAGAATAAAATTATATTCTACAAATGATCCTATAAATACAAGACGTTCATCTTACACATATATAACAAAAACATGTGTATGTTTATTAACCAATATTATATGTAGAAAATGTGGAAGTATAGTTGGATATAATATTGTAAGACCGTGTTATTCTTGTTTAAACGATAAAAATAATGGACATCTATGGATGTTTGATATATTAAGTATTTATTATGATATAAGAATAAATGGACTTAAAATATTAAAATGGGTAAATAATAAGTGCGAAGGTGATAATGAAGAAGAAATTAAAATACGTTGATTAATTTATATTTTTAAGCAATTGTCTATGACATTAAAGATTTTATAAAAAATAAATGTATCAAATGTATAAAACAACATTTAATATAAAATTTTTAAGAAAATAAAATATGTTTTATCTTATACTAATTTATTTTAATTTAAAAAAATTTATAAATTTTATTTTTTTCATAAATAAAACACATAAATTATATTCAATATTTTTATTTAAAATGACATATATTTCAAATTTACTTTTTTATTTTTTATAAGATAACAATTAGTTATTTTTTATTCTTTATTTTTATATTTCTCGCGTGGTTTATTCTTTCACATTTTATTCTAAGAAATTAATTTGAATTTTTAAATTTATCTTTAGCATTACAAATTTGATAGATACCATATAAGTTAGTTAAATTTATTGCTTCATTATATACTTATTTGATACTTAATTACCAAGAGATTTTTACAATATTCTTTTTAAAAATATTTCATTTAATCTTTCGGTTTATTTTATATATATTGTAAACATATTTTAAAGATTCTACCCCTAAATGGAACAAACTAAAAAAATTGTAAAGTATATTTCAGATTCTATAAGTAACTTAAGTTCAATAATTTTTAATTCATCTACACAAAATGAAGATGAAATTGAGATAAATGCAATAAACAGTTTAACATCTCAAGAATGGTCAAAAGATAATGTCTGTGATGAAACTATCATAATTAAAAAAAATGATTATGATAAGCTATTAAGCGAAATTTCATATACCAGGATTCAACTCAATAACTATAAAATTAAAGAACGTGAATATACAAGAATGAAAAATGATTATGAAAAAACCGTTACATATTTATTACACAATGATAAAGATGTAAATAATTTGAATTTTATCAACAAAACAAGACAAATAAACTTTAAAAACGAAACTTCAGAAAGTGAAGTTAATAGGTATATAGCTTCGGAGATGAGACTTAAAAGTCATATCAAAGCTTTAAAAAAAGATCTTTTTGATTCTAGACAACGAGCTGAAACTTTTAAATGTATGATTATGACTGATAATGAAATGCTAAAAGAAGAAGTTGTACAATTAAATAAAAAATTAGAAAGTGAAAAACATATAAAACAAGAATATCAACAAAAAATTCGTCGATTAGAAGATATTATACAAAGTAGATGTGAAGAAATAGTAGAACTTATCGAATATTGCAGATATTTAATGAGATAAAAATATATCATTTTATGTACATAAAATCTATTTTAAAATGTGATTTTTTTAAATAATAACTTCATCATTTACACGTAAAAAAAGCATATATTAATTAAAATAAATATCATTGTAAAATTAAATATATTATGATATTTATATATTAAGCAAATTTCAAAAAAATTGTGCTTATTTAATTAAATAATAATTTAAAATGGTTAGAAATTTTATTTATATTAAAATTATAAAATTTAAAATAAAAGGTTTACAAATAATGCATGTTTTTAAAAATAAAAAATAGTTTTTATTTAAATGATTATGTTATATTAATATTTTTTTTGCATTAAATATATTAAATTTATGTAAAATATATTTATATTGAACAATTTAAATCATATTATTTTATGTATTTATTTTTTTAATGATTTAAAAAAATTAGAACAGTTTTTACATTTTTTTTCTTAAATTAAAAAAGAAAATCTTTACTTTAAAAAATTGAATTTATAAGGATATTATTATAAAGAATGTGATAAATAAATTTAATTTTATAATAAAATTAATATGTATATATTAATTGCATTTTTTATAATTACATATTTTTAATCAACTTTTAAATATTAATTATCAAAAATCAAATGTTTGATATATTTTTTTAAATCATCGATATTTTAGCACATTTGCTTTAATATAGTAAACAATTTTAAATGGTTTATGTTTTTTCATTTTATTTTTCAAATATTATTTTTATTAAAAGTGTAATAAAAACAAATGATTTTTTAATAATAATCATGATTAAATTATATTAAAATATACAAAATAAATTTTCAAATTTAACTAATTTTTATACAACATTTAATTTTTTTATATTTAATTATGATAAAAATTTTACAATTAATTTATTTTTTTAGATAAAAACAATGTATAAGTTTACCCATGTTAAACATTTTGATATTTAATATAAAATTTTCATTTCAGGGAAATAATATAGAAAAACAAAATGAACTATACGGAGATTTAAACAAAAAAGAAATTATGCGTCAAAATCAAATTCATTTAAATATTTATCAATGTTTAACACAACCATACATTCCTTTTAGAAATAATAACTTTTTATATAATAATTTTCCACAAGTTCACATTAACCAAATACCCTATTCAATACCGTTTAATCGAAATGAAGATAAAGCCATTAACAATCAAAATAGCAATAAGAATCATACGATAGAATCTAATAATTTTCAAAATCAAAATATATTTTTAACATATAATACTATTCAAAATTGCGATGAAAATTGGAGTAAAGAAGATTTTATAGAAAAAACTACACATTATGTATTACCTATTTGTTGTAAAGTAAGAGGAAAATCTGAACTCAAAGGGATATTAAATAACATATGGAAATATGTTAGTAATAAAAAAAGCGAATTATCGATTTTTTTAGCTATCGCTTTAAGTAATACAATGTTTTTTACTAATTTAAAAGAAAGATCAAATGAAAAATATTCAAAAAGAGGTCTTTTACAAATAAGTGGTTTAAATAATTATAAAATTTTACAAGAAATAAATTCGAATATTATAAATTTCGTAGGCAATCCTTGGATATTAGAATGTCTTGATAAACATACAATTGCATGCACAGCAAAGTATTGGAATTGTTTTATAAAAAATCCTCATAAACGTATAGAAAATATAACAGATTTGTTAAATTTAAACAATCTTGATATGTACGGTGAAAACTATTATTCTCCTTATTCGAAAGATATTCAACAAAAATATCTTATTTATAGTATTTTATGGACATTATATAGCCATTAATTTTATATTTTGTATAAATTTAATTTAACATAAGAAATGACAGTTAAAAATTTAAATAGTCATTTATGATAAAAATAAATTTTTAAATTATAATATTTTATTCATTTAAATAATTTTATATATTAAATAAAATTTTCTAAAAATTTAAAATTAAATAAATACTAAAAAATATTTAAAATGGTATTTTAAAATAAAATGTTAAAAATGTTGGGGTATTTAAAATTATATTTAAAATATTCTTTTTAAATTTTAGTAACACAATATAAAATAATAATATAACATATTAATTTTTATATTTACAAAAAAATTATTTAATAATAAATATTTTTAATTTATTGTTATCTTAAAATAAAAAATTAGATATCATTAATTAAACTATATTTTTATTAAAAAATTGTTCATATGTCGTTTCAACTAAAATTTAAGATTTGAAATATTTTTTCCTTTACAAAACTAAAACTCTTTAAAAAAGTTCAACATAATATGTAAATAAAATTAAAACAATATCAAAACTTTAAGATAAAAAATTTTAAAAACTTTATATAATTGGTTATTTAGCTTATTGCTATTATTTTATGTAAAAAATTATCGATTAT
>KE647174.1:0-12122 GCA_000447185.1 Vairimorpha apis BRL 01 | reverse complement strand
ACTTCTGTAATTTATGTAAAATTATATAAACAAAATAACTCTTCATTATATTATGGGTTCAGAAAATGACTTTAATAAAACTAATTTATCTACTCCGTCTTCTATTTCAGATCAGACTTTACATCTGACAACAGTTTATAAGCTGTATAATTTCTGATTTTTATTTAAATTGACAGATACTATTTTATATTTGTCAAATCAAACACATTAAATTTATTACTTATTTTTATATTAAGCTTTTTTTGTGCTGCAAAATACTTATAAGATTAAAGATTTATAATTTTTATACATTATATGATATAATTAAAGTTTATTTTTAATTTAAAAGTTACTATCTACTTCATTAAATTTGATATTAAAATTCAATAAGAGCTTATTATAGCATAAAACCTATAAGTTATGACTTTTATATTTTTTGAGTCCAAATAATAAAACGTTTATGATTAAATAAAAACTTAGTTCTACATCATACAAAATAATAATATATAAAATACTTTTTTTTAATTATTTTTTTAAATCTTTAAAAAATAAGTTTCTCTAACGTGTATCTTACCTTTTAATAAAATATAATTAAAAAATTTAACCGTTTTACCTTATATAAAATATTTCTTATTTTTAATTATTTACTTTAAGATTAATTGTAATAAGAACTTTATACAATTTTTTCAAATTAAATTTTAATTAAAAACTTTTTTTAAAAAAGAAAATGTAATATAGATTATAGAATTATTTTTGTTTATTAAAAATATTAAAGTATTCTTATTTGTATCATTAATTTGTACTTTAAAAAAATAATAGTAAGTTAAAAAACTATTTAACAATATGAATAGCTTTATATAAATAAAATTATATTTTCTAATATAATTAATGATGTACAAATATAATCTAATAGAATTGACTATAAAATGTTGTGAAAAATTATATCAATTTCTTTAACTATTGTCTTACAAAATATAAATGTCTTATTCTTTAAAAAAAATGTTTTAAGATATATATAATATACAAACATTTTTATATATAAATTATTTGTTCAAATGTCTTTAAAATTACTTATACTTTTAATTTTTAATAATTACCTTATGTATATACTACATATATATATTCTTCTGTTGCCATCGACTTAATATCTATAAGGATAGTATTTAATTTCTAAAAAAAAATTAAACATATATATTTCTACTCGAGATTTTTAATATTAAAACTTATGTGAATGAAAAAATATAAAGAAAATTTATTAATTGCAGAAAAATCATTTGAATGTGTCTTTTTCTATATATAAATTTAATTGTTTTCTACAAAAAAATTATAATCCATGAATAAAAAATGTAAATTTTTATTCACATTGTTAAATATTAATGATATACTAAACAAACACTATTAAGCGTCTAACAAATAATTTTGTAAACATTTATAGTTAAATTGTGAATTATAAAATTTATCATAATCGGTATTTGTGCTTAATGTTTTAACGTAATAGCATAAATATGATATTGAAATATATATTCCTTTTTAAAATTTTAATTAAAAATGGTTTAAAATTTTATTTTATTTGTACTATTAATACACAAAATACTTAGACTATTCAAAGTTTTTTATGTTAATATTAAAAATAAAGTATAGTAAATTTTTTTTTGAACAGTTGCTGTATTTGTTCAAATTATAAAAGTTTTTTTTAATTATTATACTGATAAATGTAGTAAAAGAAGGTATTTTATTAAACACTTAAGCATTTACGAATTTCAAAAAAAATTTAAAATATTAGTAGTATATTTAAATTTCTTTTTGAAAATATACATTGTATTCATTTACATAATTGTTTATTCAGACAAGTATAGATCGACGTAATAATTTAACTTTTGATAATTTTTGAAATTAGCTTAATTTTTAGTTAATCTTTCAATTAATACATCGTAATTTTTTTAATAAAAAATCTCATTCATCTTTAAATTTCTACAATTTTTAGTAGCCTAACTTTTGAAAATTTTTAAAATAACACCCAAAATATTTTTCTTTTGATAATTAATTTTTTTAAAAAATAGATTTTTTAATAATATTTCAAAAATTGTTTTAAATGTGTTTACTTAACCATTTCTATCAGTTTTAAAAATTATTTGATATAATTTTTTTTTAGATCTTTATATATATATAATTTTATCTACTAGAATATTAAATGATATATATCATTTATAGTTCATAACATTTGGTTTCGAATCTTAAACATATGTTTTTTGTCCTAAGCTTCCAAAACATAACACTTCAAAAAGATAAACAATGATAATCAATCAAAAAAACATAAATATAGGTTTAAATTTAAGCAATTTAATTTAGTGCTTTAATACTTAATTTAAAGATTAATTATAAGTTAAAAATAGTGTAAATTAAGTTGATATTTTAATGATTGGTACATGAATTTTTATTTTTTTTATGGTGTCATTTTTTAAATTTTATCTAAATCATTTGAAACTCAAATATATAACACTTTAAAAATATTTTAAAATAAAAACAATATTTAATAAAATCTAATACGATTTTAAAAAATTTAAAGTATTATATATACTAATATTATTGTAATAATAATATTAAATTTTTTAAGACTCAATAATCATACTTTTTTCATCAGAAAATGATAAATATTAGTTAACAAAAATATTTAATCATATGTAATTATTATAATTTTTTACATTATATGTTTATAATTTTAATATATTAATAATAGTTTTTTTAAATCTGTTTAAATTTTTTCTTTAAATGAAATTATTTATTTATAGATTAAAATTAACATCTCTTGAATGAATAAATAAAGTAACATTATTTATTAAGTAATATTTTTTGATTCTTATGTAATCTAATTATTATACAATCTTTGTCATTTTATTTATTGTTAAATATATAAATATATTTTAAATTTAAAAGTATATTTGAATTAATAATCAAACAATAAAATAATAAAAATTAAATAATAGTATAAATTGCTTGTAATTTATTGAACAGTCTAATAACATTTCATTTTATTTAAATAACTTAAAATATTTTAGTTTTCAGTTAAATTCTTTTGTTTTAGAAAAAATGATTTAAATTTAACACTTAAATTTACTAATTTCATAATATATAGAAAATTTTTATAAATAATAAGATTTTTTTAATAGTATCTATAAAAATAAAGTTTTTAAAAAGATTTACTTGTCAAACCCTCAAACACTTTTTTATCACAAAAAATATTTAAATGAAGAATTTTCATAAAAAAATTGCAAAAACTAATAATGAATAATATATTTTTTGTAACTCAAATAGAAGATTGTTACTAAATTAAAACATCATAAATTTTTGTTTTAAAACATCGATAACAAAGATTTTAATTTAATATAATCTAGACTAAAAAATTATTTTCATAGAATTTTAAGAATCATAAAGTCCATTATTAAATACAATATATTTGTAAATTTTTTTCTAATATAACACAAGTTAAACATAACCACTTAAATCTATATATACAGTGTTTAATCTAAAATTTAATAGTCATATAATAATTTTTATATTTTTTTTATAAAAATATTTCCATATATAAATTTGTAGTTGTAAATGTTATTTACAATTATAAAGCCAATCTGTGCAAAATTAGCAAATCAACGTAATTAAATGTTATTAAATGTGATTAACTTTTTTAAATGCCATATAATATGTATAAACAAATTTTTACAATGTTACTTTTATTTTGTTATGAAAAATTAAACTTTTATATTTTTACTCTAAATTTTGTAAAAATGAATAATTAAAATGATGAATTAAAAATATTATTTTGTTATTCATGAACTTTTATTTAAAATACAAATGTTTCAATAATAAGTACACAAAATAAGCTTAGGAAATATATAATATAATAACAATTTTTATGCAATACATAATTATTAAGTTAAATTACATTTCTTGATAGTACTTCTTACATTTTATGTTTTAAAATATGTCAAAGTATGATAGAAGGTTTATCACAATTCATAAGTTTAAATTTAATTTATAATTATTTTACTTAATATATGTTTGTATTTAAAATTACCATATGTAATACCTTTAGTGTCTTTTAGAACAACAAAAAATATTTTTATTTACAAATTCTAAAAACAATATCTTTAAAAATTTTAAATGCATAAAACATTGTAATTAAAATAATCAAAATTAATAAATTATTATGCGTAAAAAATTAATTATAAATAAATAAAAATATATTATACTTTTGTTATGTATTTATTATAAATTAATAAAATACGATTGTTTTAACAAATAAATAAAGATTGATAAATATATAAATACATAATAACCAATCTTTAAATAATTTATTTTTAAATCTTATAAACTATATTGTAATTTGTTTTAATAAAATTAAAAACTTATAATTCTAAGAATAGATTATTTGCAAAAAAAATTAAATAATGTTTTATTTTTAAAAATTTATTAAAATAAATTACAATATAAATATTTTTTAAATCAAATGTTATTAATATAAAAGATAGTAGATTATATATATTACATTATATTTGACACAATAAATTAAAAAAAATTTACAGATATTATTTACTATAATAACTTATAATACCTAACATTTTTTCGTTTTACTGATTATTGCAAGACAGTATAAACCATTTTAATCAAAATATAAATATTTTAAATTTCACATCTTTTAGTTAAAACTTTGCCAATGATCATTTAAAAAGTTATTATGCGTATTTTTATTATGTTTGCTATGTATAATTTTTTCTACTTTTTTTAATGTTTAATTTATTTTGAATAATTTAAAATAACTTTATTAATATTTTGTCATATAAATTGTTATAAAAAAACATATATTGCCGTTAATTAATTAATATGTATTCTTTTTTTATAATCGAAAAGTTATAAAGTTGACGAAATGAAGATTTTTATAAAAGTTAAAAATGCTACTTGTTAATAATCAGATAAGTGTTTATTATTTATATTACAAGAGTATTTTAAATTTTTTTGTATTTCATGTCTAATAAAATATACTTTTGTTACTTAATTTTTTTAATAAAATAACACATTTTTTAAATTTTTTAACCAAAATACATATGATATTTTATAATTTAAATCTAAAAAATAAATTAATGTATTCTTTAATAATTTTAACAAAGCAATGACCAAAAGTGTTTCTGACTTAAAATTCTTTACATAATAATAAAATATAAAATTTATTGTAATTACAATGTTTTAAGTTTTTAATTACATCAAAAAATAATTTATATAAATAAAAACCTATTTATATTTAAAATTTTTATTGTAAATTTTCTAAAATGAAGCATAAATAAATTTTTTTTATTATCCTTAAATAAAATCTCGGTCTAATAATAAATTTATCATATATAAAGAATAACTTTTACTTTTATTTAAATAACATGGTATATAATATCTTAATAAAAACTAAAAGGTATAGATTTACATCTATACCTTACATTTTTTAATAAATGGTGCACATTTATGTTGTTAATTTTACAATAATTTTATTTTTCAAAATCTATGAATATAATGTTTATACGACTATATACTGTAAGTTATCAAAAAAAGAATAACAATTTGTAAGTTAAATGAATAATTATAATCAATTAAGACTAAAGAAAAATTACATTGTGAAAAATTAAAAAATATGTTAGTCTTCTAACTTTATAATTGTTTTATATTAAAAAACATAAGCATCAGATTTATCTACATTACTTTCTAAACTAATTTTTAAAAGTTAAAAGTCTTTTTAACATACTTTTACATACATCTTTAAATGATGTTATAAAATTAAAATAATAATTAAAAGGTTTATTGGGTTATTATTTTATAATTGTTCAGCATTATTAGTATTTTCATTTTGTGAATTATTAATAACAATTTCATCTTCACATTCCTCACTTTAATTATCTCGGGACTATTTTGTTTCGTTGATTTTGAGTTTCACCTGCTAGATATTTATATTTTTTAAAGGTATAGTATTTCAGAAATTCTCCACTGCTTTTTCCACATTTTCCTCTCTAGGTTCAATCCACTCACATACTCGTCTTATATCCATAGAAATAGACTCTAAAGTCTTCTTAAGTACAATGGATTACATGTACGCCTCAAGATTTGATTGTATTTCCAGCTCTTTGATATACTTTCTGTGGTACTTAGTTACCACCCCATCCCATGTTATTACATATGGAACAATCTTTATCCGAGATTTATATATTTGTCCAAGTTCATTAGCCAAAAGATCATACTTTCTCAATTTTTCGTTTTCGACAATAGTCAAATTGTCTTCATTGGTTATTCTAATCTCAAAAATAAAATTTTCTTTATTTTTTTTGTCTTTAACAAGTATGTCAGGCTAATTATGGCAGACTTTAATATCAGTTGATACTCTTGTATCCACTCGTATCTCGACATTGTCATTAGACATAACCTCTTGAACTGAGTGGCTTCTTATTTTATTCGTCTTTTTAAATCCATATTTTTTACAAAGAAGAAGGTGTATACATCTAACCACCTCATTGTGCCTTTTCATGTAGTCAAAACCCAGCATTCGGTCGTACTTGGTGGCTAAATGATCCACTGTCTTTCTTTGAGATCCACAGTGAGGACATTATCCTTCCTAACGACAGAAGATATTTCTATCCTGTAGGAAGCAATAAATTGCTTCAGATCTGGCCTAATTGTTTCCCTTTGTTAATCATGTAGACGAATCCTTAATGCTTATTAGTTCATTGGTCTTAGCTTTATACAACTTACCGTGATTTGACCGATTTTGAATTTAGTTGTATAATTTTAATTTTTGTACTTCAACTAACGCTTTTAAAGATGTAATTTCTTCCAGACCATACCTAATTTTGAGGTAACTTACTATAAGTTACAGATGAGAAGCACCTGCTTCTTCACTTTTCAATATTGCAGCATGTATAAGAGAGCTATTTCTAGTCTCATTAAACGATCTATGCATTGTTAAAAGCATACATTTGCTTTTTAATTTAATATAAGTGAGTGCTTTCCTTATTTCCGTTCTGGGTAGGTATAGTCTTTCTTTACATGCTGGCTATAAATGAACTTGGTACTTAATTAGTACCTGATGGATGTCATGATTCAGACTTTTAAAATCACTAGGTTCGAGTTTTACAAGTCCTACGTGGTAGTTTATAACTAATATTGCATACTTATTGATGGCTCGAATCATGTTCTTACCATTGAGTTTAGTCATACACAGTTTTTCTACCCGACAAAGTATTTCCTTCCTAACTTTTCGAAATAATCTCTTTTGACTATACTGATGGAGTTTTCCGTTTTTCTTAGGTATTTATAACCTTGATGGCCTTCCAATTTAACTGCATCGCTTTCACATCCTGTACAGTTAGTAGCGGATTTTCCTCGGTTCATCTCAAGTCCTACAGTCGCAAAGAATTTTTTAATTTCTTCGTTCATTGACTTAAGAGTTACTTCGGTCTTTGTAAGAAGCTTATGATCATTAATAAAAAAGCAGAATATTAGTTATAAAGTCCTTTTACTTTAAATTTATTTCTACTTTTGAATACATTGAGTTAAGTTTCCTACTCAACGGGTCCATACATAGAACAAATAGTAAAGATTATAAAGAGTCTCTTTGTAAAATTCCTCTCTCTATCTTTTTCTTCAGAATTGTTTCCACTCCCGATTTTATCTCAATGTGCCACTGGCTGATAATACTTTCAAGGAAAGTAACTATCCATTAAGGGAGATTTAATTTACTTACGCACGCTAATAGATATCTATAGTCTACTAAATCGTAGGCTTTTTTAACATCTATTCACATGGTTTTCAGTTTGTTACCATGCTCCTTATTGATTGCTATGTTAACCATAGCTTGTTCTTTGGATCCTTGCACGTTTCTAACTGTACCCATCTGGTTTTCAGCCAATAACCCTCTTCTCTCTACTATTAACTGTATAACCTTCGTCATGCATTTTGTTGTTAGTTTGTAGAGATTAGACATACATGTGATAGGTCTAAAGTCACTGCCCCGTGTTAAAACACCTTTCGGATATAAGTCTTTCAAGCCTTTGTAAAACTAAGATATAGGATGTTCCTTTTTAAACATATATTCTTTATGACATTATAAATGAATAGATGGATGCTTTTACATATTTTAAAAAAGAAATTATAAATGCCATCGCATCTAGCAGCTTTCCAATTCGGAAGATATTTAATAATATCAACAAATTCTGCATATGTAGGAAAAAGTTCTTGATCATTTGTATCAGGGATATACTTCATAAGATAAGCATCGAAGGTTCTATTAATATCTATATCATCTTTTTTCCCACATAGTAGAGCAGAAGTTTGATATATTTATTTTACTTACATTGTGTGCAACTTCTTAAGCATTTCCTAGTTTTCTATAGAAATTGCTTTTAAATAGCTCAAAGCTTTGGTTTTGCACTCCATAATCTCTTCGTCGGTCAGCAACCTCCAGCTTCTTCGATAATACAACTTTTCTTTCTCTAAAGATAGCTATAGCTTTAGAAGTATCTTGATGTAAACATACAAGCATATTACCCTTCCTCATATGCTTCTTAGCGTCGTGCTTTTCTTCAACTGTGAGTTTTCCAAGACTCGAACCTTCTCTAAAAGCTTCATCATACTTTCAAGTAAAGAAATCTTACATTTAATGCTCTCTACCCATTTTGACGGTTTAGCATCTTTACGGATAGTCTCCTGATAGCAAATCTGTGCCGCCTGCAGTATCCGCGCTATCTCGGACATTGAATGGGGTGGGTGCTTACTGACATGGTCTTGTACAGCTTTGATAGTTGCATCAAGCTTTATGGAATTAACTTTCAACAATGGAATTTTTCGCGTTCTTTCCATTTTTTCCACACTCGTTTTATTCAGGATTGCAAGCTTCTCCTTAAAAACATTGAGTGTATCTAACAGAATTTTACCATTTAAAAGGCTACACTCCTTTTCCACTGTTTCGGTTTTCCTCCTTTTATTATTGTCCAATTTATACTCTCGGGCAGAGTATTGTTTATCACTATGTCTAGTAAGAGCTTGTTTTGCTCTACTGATAAACTCTTGGACTTCCATGTCAGTTAAGAAACTCCTACAGAAGACATCGTTAGCTTTTTTCCAGCCTCCTCTTGGCATTCTGTCAAACTTATTAAGTACTTCTAAGTACACTTTTCGAGGCCATTCTTCTTTAATGGACTCGATACTTGTAGAAATATTCTAGAGTTTAGGAAGTAGAAAAAGAGGAATTATTAGCTTGTTTATTACCGTCCTTTTCAGTAATACTAACATTGTCGTCTATCATCGCTTCAACAGTTTTTAAATGTTTTGTTTCGTTTTCTCCTGTTTGCTTTTTCTTTACACCCATAAAATTAAAATAATATAAATAAACATTAAACTATATAAATCTTTTTTATTTTTATTTACATATTATTTTTTTAATTTTTTTGTTCATAAATAAACATTTAATACAAATTATACAAAGATTAACTATTACACTATTATACTTATTTTTATTATTTTATCTTTATGTTCCAATTTTTATCTTTTAAAAATTAAGGAATTCAAAAAAATATTGTATAGCTTAATTAATTTTGAAAAATTTTTATGACATACTAAGTAAAAATTCAATTAAACATTAAAACAAATAGTTTAAAACTTTTAATCGTATATAATTTCTTTAATGTATTAAAATCCGTTCTTTAATTAATGTAAAATATAATAATTTAGATCTATTTTGGTTTTGAAATTTATTTTAACCTATGTACTAATAATATTAAAATATTTTATGTATAAAAATAAGATTGAACAAAAAAGTATTATTTTAAATTAATACCATAAAATGATTCTATTTTTGTTTAAGTTAAAAAAATTTTTACATATAAAACAAATATTGTAAATCCAGCTTCTATAAATACCTTTATTATTTATAATAATGTCAAATTAAAGAGTTATTAATTTTATTAACATAAAATATTTCTTATAAAATAATAACCTAATGCTTATTTAGAATTCTAAACGAAAAAATAAAATTGTAATTTTTAAAAAGTAAATTCTATTGAATTTATCAAACGTTAGTTGCTTTTATAAAGATACAAATTTTAAACTAATTTTTTAATTAAATATTTTTTAAACAAATTGTAAATTTTTAATTTTTTTAATTTAATCTAAAATATCTATTTATGTAACTAACATTTCACTTTTTAATTTATTATAACATTATTTAAAATATATAATTTTTGTATGAAATGAAAATGTAATAATTGTATTTTTTAAATTAATATACTTTAATAATCATAATTTTTGAAATTTTCGTTTTTCTACTGAATAACAATTTATTTAATATTATGCTTGAATTATAATTATTATAAAACAAATGATATTTTTTTAATTAAAATATTTTTATTGTAACACAATTACAAAACTGAATTAGATTAGATAAATTCATGATTGGTAAAAAAGCTTAAAAAACACTTTATTGTACCACCAATATATCAAATCTAATTTTTATCTAGTTTTTATTTATACTTTTCAAAACCCTTTACTTTTTTCAATTATAATAAAAGTAAATTTTTTAGACTTTTAAAAAAATTTATAATTTATATATGATGTTTTATCTTTAAAAAAAACTCTATTATACAATAAAAACTAAATATTTTCATCCTTTAATAAGTTTTTTTTGATAAATTTCTAAAATATATTTCGATGTTTATCTTTTGTTTCATATGCTCTGTGCTTTTGATCAAACACAGAGCATATGAAACAAAAATTTCTATATCATTAGTGTTAAAAAGTTTAATAATTCTAAGCAATAATCACAAAATAATATTTTATAAAGTTTATTGTCATACCCATAAGGATACGCCCCGGTTTAAAAATATGTTTCAACAATGTTGGTAATTTTATAATTAATAGTTTTATTATTGTTTCCCTTTAAGGTTTTATTATGGGTGGTCTCAATGTATCTTTCCCTCTCTGAGTAATTGTTCCTTATCATCATACACCTCATGGGTTGTATTTTTATTTATGTATTTTTACGTTTTTAAGGTCGTGGGCTCTTTAAACCCAAAGAAAAATAATAATGAGTTTTTTGTCATAGTAAGCTATGACATTCTATTCCTCATACCATTTTATTGATTAATGTGGAACCATTCCGGGATTCCTAATACTTTTACCCATTTTTTTTCCAGTTTTCTATCTCATATGGCCTTTCAAATTTTTGGTCTAATTTACTACTATTAAATTTTTCTAAATACACCTTATCGCCTGATTTAATCGTCATACTAGATCTTACATTATCATTTTTATCCGTTTCTGGAGGTTTCACCCATGTTGCTACTCGTTCATAGGGGTCGTAAAAATTTACCTTAAACGCAACTTCTATTGGCGATGCTTTAAGTCCATTATGGTAATTATGATTAATCTTATGTTCAATTTTCTCTAAAATTTCTGGTAACGATACTCCTTTATAAACTCGAAGTACTTCGGACACATGTTGGTTTATTCGTTCTACTATTCCATTTGACTTTGGGTAATAAATTGGACTAATATTATTATCGCTACAAAATTTCTTTACTTTTAAATTGCTTACCATTGTCACTGATAATGCTGTCAGGCATTCCTACCTCCTCACACCATTTTTTAATGCTTCGGTTACGTTCTTTCCTGAGAACTCTGTATTGAAGTATAACCGTGTATATCTAGAATATACATCTACTATTACTTAAAAAATCCTTGTTTTTAATCAAAACCTCCTTTATAATTTTCCAACTTAAAGGATCCGTAAATGTCTACGCATAGTTTTTTAAAAACATCTCTTGCTGTTATTTTTATTTTATTGGTACTGTAATTTCTTTTGTTCAGAAAACATCTTTCGAAATGTTTAACAACCTCTTTTATAACTTTTTTTTGCATCTTTAACGCAAAATATTTTCTTTATATTATAATATAGTAATTTTTGTACAACATGTTCACACACTTCATGAATGAATTAAATAAATTCCTTTGTTTTTTCTTGTTCTATTAAAATTCGACTGTCATTTGATTTTTTCCAATCGTCGTTATCCTCTTTTTTGCAAAAACTCTGTAGTTTAGATGAATATTCTTCTTTTCTTTTT
>KE647173.1:0-18202 GCA_000447185.1 Vairimorpha apis BRL 01 | reverse complement strand
AATCACAAGCAACATTTGCAATAATAACAGGATGATTTTTGAACATAGAAAAATTAATTTTAGAATTGTTTATATCAATAGCTTCTAATTCGTAAAAATTATCAATCATTTAATAGGGTTAATATTACTATTATTTAAATTACACGCAATGTTTTATTTATTATCACACTGAATATGTAAATCATAACAAAATTTTTTTGAATATGTTTTGTTATAACGTTCCATTGACTACAAACGATATTTATTAATTTATTAATACTTTTAAAAAAATTTTGAAAGACAATTTAAAATATATAAAACAAATATTAAAAATTTACGCATGTTAATAATTTTGAGATAACAAAACATAAAGTAAATTAAACAAAACATTTTTATTAAAAAAATTTATTTATTTATTGTCTAAATAATATCTAGTGAAAATTTTATTATTTTTTTAAACAAAAGAAGAAGAAAAATGATTGAAATTAAACTAAGAATATAAATGTTTAGGCAGTATTTATATTACTCATATGTTTTTGAAAAAATAAATCGGTATTGTAATATTAATATCAATATAGTAAAAATTACAATCTATAAAATTGCAAAATTTTACAAAAAGTAAAAAATTAAATAAAATAACAGATAAAGATAAAAATTTTATAATATAATTAGAATTAAACTATAATTATTTGCAAATTAAAAGAGATTATTTTGTATTTAAAAGTATTATATTTTTAGATAAACAATATGCTTTTTATATTACAAAAATTATTTATATAATATAAAAAACTTTTCAAATTAAGTTTATCTTAAAATTTATATATGTTTGTAAAAAATCAATTTTTCTTTTAAATTACTTAAAAAAACATAACAATTTTTACATTTAAAAATTTTTTTATCAAAATTACACAAAAAATTATTTTTTATTTAAAATATCTAAAAAATCATCTCTTTTTAAAATTTTATTACTTCCAATTACAAATTCAACTCCTAATTCTTCGCTTAATTTATGAATACCACATATTTCTGCGTATGTTAATCCACCTTTAATATATAAACAATAAATTTTTTCATTACTGATATTCTTCTTAATTGATATTAAATTACTTCTTCTTAAACTTTGTACTAATTTTTTTCTTCATCTAGTTTATAAAAATTTATCAGTTTTTTTTATTTTTCAAATATTCTCTTAAAATTGAAATAATATATGGTTCGAATCTAGAGACATCATAATCATATTTTATATCATATGGAATAAGATTACATGTACGATTTAATACAAAATCATTTTCATCAAAGCCATGATTCTTGATTAAATTTCTTTTATAATCAGACGGTATTTCATTTTTTGATAAAATATACAAAAAAATTAAACGTTGTTTATCAATTTTTTCTATAGTTTTATCTGTTAAAATTTTCATCAAGTTTTTAAAATCAACTTTATTTTTTTATTATTTTTATCTTTACCTGTTACTAAATTTTGTTCAATGTATGTGATTTTTTCTAAATATTCAAATTTATCAAAACAAGCTTTTGTTAAGGAAAATGCTTTTTTTAACAAATCGTTTGTTTTATATGTTTCAGGTGCATCCATCACCAATTTCATTAAATCTTTTGTTTGGATATCTCCTTTCAATTTAGTACTGTTGCTAGTTATATTTCTGACGTAACTTTTTAATACATCAGACATATCTCCAAAATGAATATATCGTATTTCTTTCCATACTTTCATATCACTGTACTCATCATAAAATTCCTTATCAATAAGACTTTGATCTTCTAAAAGTGCCTGAAATGTATAAAAGTGGATCAACGGAGTATATAAATCAATTTCACGATCAAACACGAGTATTTTTCCAGTTCGTTCATATTCTTTAAATTGTGAATCTAACTGATCACATTCATTTTCAAGTGTTTTTGAAGTATATTCAACATAAAAATAAGTATTTAAAGTGTCACCGACTGAAAACAAATCTTTTAAATCACAACAAAAAACTCGATCTTCTATAGCTACAAAATTAACAAAAACAAGTTTAAAATTTATATTTTCATCTAAACTTTCAGGTTCAATTATTGAACATACCATAAAATTTGTATATTTATTAGATTTATAATCGTTATTAATTATTTTTGAAATAGAAGAAGTACATCTAACGAAATAAATTGCTGGAAATTCTGTTTTTTCTCTTTCTTCATTAATATCTTGAGACATTACTATATTATAGTTTATAAAATCTGATTTTGTAAATATATTTTGTAGTAAACGAGCACATGAATTGTCATATACAAGAACAGACCAATCTGATGTAGATAAAGAATCCAACACAGAAGAAATAATTTTATTTTTTAAAGATTGTTTAATATCCATTTGGGGTTTATTAAAAATTATGCGAGATTATTTTTTTGTACTCTAAAATAGCTTTGTTTTTAAATTAATTTATAATTATTAGTTGATTATAAATGTAAAAATTTATGTATAAATCTTTTTTTTTTTTATATCACAAAACTACTAACATCAAGTATAAAAAAATTTAACAAAATATTTTTTTATAAAAAACATGCAAAATAGATAATTATTATAATATTATCATGTAATAAGATGTAAATGTAACTAGTATAGACAACTTATACACAATAGAAAATGAAAAAAGAGAATTTTTGATATGTTAGCAAATGAACTCAAGTTAATTTATAAATGTAGAACATAAATAATTTCGCTATTCTAACATAAGATGGGTTGATACTACATATCATAAACAATACTTAAAGAATATAAATTCACTTCTGGTATGTAAGTCTACATTCAAACACAAACCATAAAGAAAACAATGGAGAGTATCTTTCTGGATTATCGAAAAGGACTTGAAGCAGGATGTAGTGGAATCGGCGATATTAAGATGATGGCAGTTTAAATAAAGGAAGAAATGATGGATACAAGATATTGGTATAAAAGAAGAACTATGAAAGAAAAAAAAGAAGCTTCTTAAAAAATTTGTATTTTATTATGTATAATTTTAAGCATAGTATAGATACATATAAAACGTCATAAACTTATAATTTTAATTATATTTAGTTTGTAAGTAAATAATCTAATATATTAAAATTGTTATTATTATAAATATGATTTTATTATTTTTTATTGTGTATATACATTAACATTTGTTGTAAATTTTTTTTATTGATGTAAAAAAATATTTAAAAGACATTTAATGCATAATCTATAATAATTTAATTATAAATTTATAAGTATAATATTTGTAAAACAATAGTTAATTATTACTAAATTAAAATTTAATTATATTTTAACATGTTGTAAAATTTGATACTTAAATTTTAATTAAATTAATTTCGTTATTATTAAATTTACATAAAAAACTAAAAATAAATCTTTTTTTGGCATAGCATATACCACCAGTAACAATCATATCTTTATTAAACGTATCACACAATTTATTAAAAAAGCGAAATGGAAAATTCTCTTCAATATTTGTAATATTAAATAAACTTTTTAAACTATCTATATACATTTTAGAAATTACATAACATTTTAAATTATATAATTTTTTATTACTATAAAATTCTACAAAATGTTTTTTAATTTTTCATATACTAAATTTTTATAACAATATATAGTTTCATGAATTACACCTATATTTTCTAATTCTATTTTAATTTCTTTATCAAACATCCTATAAATGGTATAAATTTCAACTTCAAAAAATTTACAATTTAAATCATAATCTTTGACAACATTATAAATATCGATTAAAATATCTAAATTACTATTTGAACTTAAATTTCCAAAATATAAAATATGATTATTTTTATATTCAATTAAACTTTCTTTATCAATAAAAATTAATTGTTTATTAGTTATCATAAATGGATTATAACGTAATTTATTATTTGATCTCGTTATTAATGTAGGCTTATTTATCTGTTTTTGGTATCTAAAAATACTTGATGTATTTTTACCAACAACAAGTGCTAAATCATCCCTAAGAACATGACTCAGTTCTTCTACTATTCGATCTGATAATTTTTTAAGAATTGGATTTAATAAATATTTAGCTTGATAGTAACTTTTAGTGTCATATTCTATTTTTGAAAAAAATAATAAAATAATGAGAAAAAGCATGGGGAAATAAAATAAATGTATTATTTCAACATCAAGATAATTTTTAAATTTGAAAATATTTTATTAAAAACAATTTATAACACGTTTTTTACTAAATAAAAATTTAATTTTAAAGTTAAAAATGTCATTTTAAAATATTATACCGTTATTTAAACTAAATAATATTATTAAAAAGTACATTTATTTATTTATATCTTAAATTTATATTTTAAGTTTGTCTTAAAAGCAAAAAAGATTGTCCAAGATAAAAATTATTAAAATGTCTTTCTAATTACTTTTTATCATATGTTTCATTTTCTTGTCTAAATTATTCAAGGGATAAAAATTTTTAAATAGTTTAATATTTTTAAAAAATCCTCATATATTAAAATAATTAAATATGAAAGAAAAATAAATGTATAGTTTTAATAATTTTGGCTTTAAATAATGTTTTTTATTTCTTTATTGTAAAAAATATTATTATTATATAATTAATCATATTTAAATAAAAAATTAATACTGTAGTTTTCAACCCCCAAATGAAACATAGTTATTTTTTAGTTTGCTCAATAGGTACTACAATAGGCATATTTTTTACTTTAATTCGTTTATACGCAATTGAACATGAAAAAGTGTTTCATATAAAATTCAATAATGCAATAAAAAATTACATTTTAAATTCAAACAACTTTAAAAATTTGATAATAGACAAAAATAAAAATGTCGGAATACTATTAGATATTAATAGTAATAAAGTAAAAAATATTAAATCATTTAAAAAAAGTTATTACAAAGTGTGTCAACTGAATTATGATGAAATAAAAGATGTATTAATTTTAGATAGGATATACAGTAAAATTAAATATGATAAAACTTATGAAGAATTACATAAAAACATCATAACAATATTAAAAAATATTTTAAATTTATTTGATGTTTCTACTGAAAATAATATTGAAGATGAAATAAATAATATAGAAGAAGAAATTAATGATATAGAAAATAAAAAGCATAAATATTTAAAACAAGAGTATAATTCTAAATTAATTTTTTTTTCTGGAAAACAGAGTAAAGATATCTGTGTTTTATTTAATGAAACAAATAGTAAATTACTTATTCGTTTTATTGAAGTTATTATTTATTTATTAGAGCAAAAAAATTTTGATAAATACTTGACAATCAAATTTACTGGAAAAATGATTAATACGTTTTTTTGTTTTTAGTTGATCGAAATACTTTATCTCATTGTAAATTTACAAATATTGAAAATTCCATTGAAAATTATCTTCAAATTTATAATATTAATAGACAAGAAGAAATTTTTGTTGATGGACGTAAAGTATTTTTAATCAATCATGTATATAAATGTTTGAGATTAGCATTTATTTAATTGAATATATTTTTAAATAGTAAAAAATATAATAAATAATTATTATTATACTATTATTTAAATATTTAATACAAAACTTTCATTTGCAAAAAATTATTATTAAATAAAATAATATATGTTATTAATATCTAAAAATAAATAACATAATTTCAAAAAAAAACATTTTTTAGCTTATTAATATTTTAATAATAATTGCTATTTAAAAAAGCAGTTTGTATTTACATTTTGTTGATATTTTAAAAATTTTTTTTAAGCTCTGCATGTTTATAATATAAAATATTCAGTTACTATAACATATTTAGCAATTAATCATTTTAAATATATATAAAAATATTTATTTTTTCTAAAAAAGTATATTTTACTTATTTTTATTAAAAAATACATTTTTTTTGATAGTTAGAATTAATAATATTTAAAATTTATTTTAATTATACAATTAAATTTTAAAAATAATGAAATTCTAACGATTTTAATAAATTTTATTTGCTAAGCTCATTGTATTGGGCAGATGTTTTTTTGTCATGTTGTAAAATTCTAACAATACTTTTATTTTAATTAAAAGATTTAGTAAAATAAAGACATATCACAATCTTTATTTTACAATAACAAATAATCTTTTATTGAAATCTAAATTAATGATATCAAATTATATAATTAGTCTTTTAAAGTAAATTTAAAGAAATACTAAAAAATTAATTTATGTAATTATAATTTTAAAATATATATTTTTTAATAAAAACTGCTTACAAAATAAAAACTTGTTTTGTTTTTATTCTAATTTTTGATAAATATACTTATAATGTACATTCAAATTTATTAATCACAAAAAAACTTTCAAATTTTTAAAATTACGTTTGAATTTAAAATATATGTTTATGTATTTAACAATAACTTGCAATTTGTAATATTAATTAGTTTTTGTTTGTTATCAAAGATTTTAAATGCATTATTAATTTAAAAATTTATTTTTCAATTTATTTTATTTTAATCAAAATTATAATACATTAAAATATAATATTTTTGCGAATTGTTTAATTAATACAAAATTTTTTGTCTTAAAATACTGTATATCTGTACTCTAATTTATATGTTATGTTAAAATTTTTATTTGTATTTACGCCATGACATGATTTTTTAATTTTTTCCTAATTTACTATATTGTATTTATTGATAAACATTTTATTTTATTTTTATACAATTTAATGTACATTGTTATATTATAGTTATTCAAAAGTTTTCATTTTATAGCTTGTATATATTTTTTTACAAACTTTTGCACCACACCTTATTACTAATCATTTCTTATGTTTTTATGTTTAATCATTTAGTAGATTTGCAAATTTATTTGCATATTTCTGATTATGTTTTACTATTTGTTTAAAAATTTAAAATTAATAAAAAAATATCATTTAATTTATTAACATTCGAACAAATATGATTAAAGAAATAAATTAATCTACCATTTTAATTTTTTAAAAACATAATTTATTATATTAAAATAAACATTTAAATTCTATAATATATATTAATAAATAAATTATTCATTTAAAAAATTTCGTTACATAATATTTAAATTATTTTCTTTATTATTAATGATAAATATAATTTATATTATATTTAAATGTATTTAAAATTATCATAATTATAATCTCTTAAATTTTTTGTTTTATTTATCATAAGTTTCGTCTTTTAATTTATTTTTTTATGATTATAAAAATTTTAAAATTTAACTTTCTTTTTACTATAAAATCTAAAATATAAGTACATTATGTCTTTTTATTTTAATTAAAAAAAATATACAAATGTTTATATAAATTATTTAATTCCGTATAATAAAAAAAATGTTTTTAGTGTTGTTTTAATATTTGCTGATAAATTTTTAGACCTAAAATATTTCTTTTAAAATACATGAATAGTATAAACAAAAAAGAACAAATATATAAGTTATAAAATATCAGTTTTTACAAAAATGTACTATAATTTAAATTTTTATTTATAAATTATTTTACAATTATAAAGTTCAATAAATATTTTTATACAATTTATTAAAAAATTTTGTAAATAATTTAATAATTTAATAATTTAATAATTTAATAATTTAATAATTTAATAATTTAATAATTTAATAATTTAATAATTTAATAATTTAATAATTTAATAATTTAATAATTTAATAATTTAATAATTTAATAATTTAATAATTTAATAATTTAAATTTACCGTTATTATATTATGAATAAAAATACATCAAAGATTAATGAGAAATTTTGTTTTAATTTTTTACAAATAGTTTAAACAAATATATTTTATTTTTCCAATTTTTATAATTAAAGATGTTAATATAATTATTTTTTTTCTGTATTTAAATAATAACAGACTTAAAAAACATTATAATACTTTAACTATATAATTTAAATAATTGTATTTTTTATGTAAAGTAGATTAATAAAAGTTTATAGATAATATATATCTATGTTTATTTCTAATTAAAATCATAAAAATATTTTTTTAATAATAATATTAGATTTTAGCTTTCTAAAAGTAAGAAACAAATAAAACGTTTATTTTTTAAAAAAAATCCAACATACTCAAAAAATAAGAAAATTAAACGTAATATTTATTTCACAACATAAACAATTTAAAACATATTTTTTCAATTAAAAAACAAATAGCTAAATCACCAACAACAACTCCACACATTAACCATCTAATTTTTTCCAAAGACACAATTTCCATCATACTATTAAAATCACTATTTATATCGAATAAAATATAAAATATTGAACACAATAATATTGTCAAGCATCCTAAAAGTTTTTTATTTTCAATTAAACTTTCTCTAAATGGTCTACCAATATAATTAACTAAGAATGTTGATATTTGCTGACCAGTTGTTAATAAAAAAATAGCAGAATTTGTTATTGATGGCTTAAATTCTGTACTAAATTCTATTTGTTCAATTATTCTTAATTTTCTTAATAGGAAAAGATATAACGAGATATGAACAGCACTTTGTGAAAAAATTGATGTAAGGATATATTTAGAAAAAACAGTTTGGACAGGTTTTTCCTTGCTTATTTTTTTTAGTGGCTTGCTTTTTGTTAAAAAAACAAAAGCAAAAGCAATTAAAATCCCAGAAGCTACCAATTGATATTCACTAAATCTGATTCCAAGACAATCTAAAACTGACAATGAAAAAGCTGTTATAAGACTATTCAATGCCAAAATTTTATACATTTGAATTGTAGTAACTAAAGCGCTTCTTCCTTGTCTAATTATATTTAAAACAGACTCTAATGACTTTGTTCTCGCAGTAAACGGCGCAGCTATACTCGCATCTCCTAATTTAATAGTTTCATCGTTTAAAAGCTTTTTAATATTTTCGTTTTTATTAAAATTTTCATTTTCTTGCTTTATGTTATTACTTACTTTATTAGATGAAGTTTCTACTAATGCTACTCCAACATGAGACATTTTTAGAGCACCAACATCGTTTGTTCCATCTCCACACATCAACGTATAAAAACCTTTTTTGTTATATTTTTCTATAATTTTCTCTTTATGGTAAGGACTAGCTCGTGCATAAACAAGAAAATTTTCAAATTTATTACTTTCTATAGCTGGCAAAATATCAGTGTCTTGAATTCCTTGTTCATTTTTATCACAAATTCCTAATTTTTTTGCCACATTAAGTGCCGTTAGTAAATTATCTCCAGTTATCATAATTACTTTAAAATCACTTTCTTGTAAATCTTTAATAGTTTCCATAGCATGTTCTTTTAATTTACAGTCTAAAAGAAGAAAACCAGCAAATAAAAAATTAGACTCTACTGAACAACGTGAAATATCTTTTAAGTTATCTATTTGTTTATGAGCTAAAGCTATCACTCTATATCCTTCTTCTGCATATTTCAGATACTTGTCAAAATATTCTGGTACATTAACAAGCAAGCCTTTTATAACCTCAGGTGCTCCTTTACAAGATACGTAGTATTTTTTATTATTTTCGTAAATAACTGTCATTCGTTTTAATTCACTTGAAAACAAATATTTTTTCTTTATATTATATTTTTTGTTTATCGTAGAACAAACACTATTCTTAAATTCTTGAGAAAGTTGATTAATTTCTAAATTTGTATTTTGTCCTTTTGAACTACTAACTATTTTGTTTAAAAATTCATAAGCACTGATTTCTAGAGGATCTCCAGTTAATTCAGAATTTGTATTTACAGATTTATTTATATTTGATTTTAAATTAATTTTAATAGTAGCATCAACAACATTATTGGTATCTTTATTAATGTAAACCAACGAATGGCATGTCCTTAACACATCTACCGTATTTTGATTAGTATATTCTACGTTAATGACATCCATTTTGCTTTCGGTTAATGTCCCAGTTTTGTCAAAACAACAAACGTTTAATTTTCCTGCAAAAGGAATTCTAAAAGATTCTAAACAGAAAATATTTAAATTTCTTAAAGCTGATACACAAGAATTTATTGCTAAACTCATTTCAAGAGGTAACTCAGTGGGAACTACATTTGTTATAATTAAGATACACTCTAAAAATATTTTATAGCCTGTTTTTTTCATCTTTAATCCTTCTCTCCAAGTATAACAAGCAGCTATAATTGCAAAAAAAAGTAAAATTCCAATAAACATAAAAGCTTCAACATCAACAAATTCATCAGTCGATGACATCATTTTTTTTATTAATTCGCCCTGAACAGTATCAAACCCAGTTTGTAAAACAAAACAAGTTAATGGTTTATCTATTTTTA
The DNA here is from genome assembly GCA_000447185.1 of Vairimorpha apis BRL 01. Classification (NCBI taxonomy): domain Eukaryota; kingdom Fungi; phylum Microsporidia; family Nosematidae; genus Vairimorpha; species Vairimorpha apis. Next base: position 7,932 of record KE647173.1, on the reverse strand, counting down.
TAATGTCAGTGCCAGCAAATATAACGTGTTTTTTGTGCAGTTCAATATCAAAAATCATATCATCATTTAAATCTTTTATATCCTCTTTGGATTGAGGTATTGATTCACCTGTTAAAATAGACTCATTTGCAACACAACTACCATCTAATATTAATAAATCACAAGGAGCCTTTAAAATATTGTTTATTTTTAATATATCACCAGGATAAATATTTTTTGATTCTATATTTACTACTTCTTTTTCTTCAAGTTTTTCCAATATAATCACTTCATGATTTAAAGTTCTAAATTGTTTCAAATTAAATATTCTTTGAAAAACAAGACCTGCTTCAACAAATACAAGCATAATCAAAGTAAATAAACTTTGATAAATATATTCGTCTAAACACCATAAAATTCCACAAAATATTTGAAATACAAAAAACGGACTAACAGCATGTTTACTAAATTCTTTTAAAAATGTAGGAGGTTCAATTTTAAAAAATTCTTAGGAAAATGTTGCAACAATTTTGGACATATAAAATTTTCATTTTTGTAATTTTTTTATAATATATTAATTTTCTGTTTATATCTGGTTTAAGTTGAATTATTTTATCGTTATCTATAAAAAATTTAGAATTATTTTTTACAAAAGTATTTTTATTTAACTTACACAGATTTTTTTCATAAAATATGTAATTTGGATTCTTACATGAGTACATCGTTAAAAATATTTTTAATTTTATAGACCAACAAGTTAAAAGAAACATAAATATACTGAATAATACAGTAAAAAGAGGTACTATTTGATAAGAATTTGTTAATGAGATCAATAAAGGTAATACATAAATTGGAAATAAATATAATCTTTTAAAAAATGGTTTTTCTCGATAAAATTGAATTGACATTAAGGGTTGTCTAATTTTAAATTTATATATTTTTAACATCTTAGTAAACAAAAACTACGTTTTAAATTTGAAATAAATTAATTTTTGACATTTTAAATTGGTTAATCTAAGCTTAGGATTGTGTAAAAAAATCAAATTAAAAATATTATGTTTTTTATATTTTTACATATAAAAAATAATACATATCAATAAATACAACTTGATTTGAATTTATAAAATTAAAATTTTATTGTATGAAAAAATAATTTTTTTAAAGTTATATTTTTATTTTTTTTATTAAAAAATAATTTATATTATTGTTTTTTTATATACAATTAGTCTATAAATTTAAGATTATAAAATTTAAATTATATATATGAATGTTTTAAAATTTTAAACGATTATTTTATTATACATACAAACTATTAAACTATTAAACCATTAACTAATAAAGTTTTAGAAAAATTTTGATATATAAATTTTAAATATTGGTTATAAATTTACATAAATGTAGAAATTATTATGATTTAAATTTGTATGTTGGTACAAGTATTTTAATAATTTAATTTGTTAAATATTTAAAAAATACCTTATTAAAAATTTAACATTTATGAGATATTTTATTTTAATATTGTAAATGTAGTTAGCAAAGAATTTTAATAATTTAATTTTGTTAAATATTTTTCCTTAAATCGATCACAAAATAAATTTTAAAAAACTTTTATAGATTATTTTATGTAGAAAAGAAAATATAAATTGTAACTTTTATCTAGAACTAATTTTTAAAAAATTAAGTAATTATAGAAATACTATAAAATATAAGTTTAGATAATTTTTTTATTATAGAATAAAAAAATACTAAAAAAGTATTTATATATGTAAAAATTTTCTCTTTTTTCAAATTTTTATAAGTTAACTAGAAAAATTTTAAAGTATAACAAGTTTAGTAAAATTAAATGCTTAAATGAAGCAAAAACAATAAAAACTTAATTAAACTAATAAATGAAACTTAAATGATATTACAAAATACTTTTTATAATTGAATAAAACAATATAAAATGAGATATTAATATCTATGTTTAGATAATATATTGCAAAAGATAAACATTAAAATTATATTTATGTAAATTTGTTGTTTATTAAAAAAAATTATAGCATATTATAGGTTTTTTTAAATACTAATAAAAAAGAAAATATTAAAATTTCAAATATTAAAAATTCATTTAAATGCAAAATTTTTTAATTTAGTAAAGAATAACTATTTCTTCAAAAAATTAATTTTAACAAGATAAAAGGTTTAATTAAAAACAAGAAAAAAAATTATTAAAGTTTAAATATAAAATTGGAATAAAAAAGTTTAAATTTGAACTAATACTCAATAAATTATTACAATTAAACTTAAAGTAATAATTTTTATATATATTATGACTTAAAATAAATTCCGAATAATATTAATTAAAAATAAACATCTAATTTAACTTTAAAATTATAGTTAATTTGAAAATAAATAATAGTTATTATAAAAAAAATGCATTAAATTATTGAAAAAAAAAGAGTAAATATGAAAGGTAAAATTTGAAATAATTTTATATAAATAATATATTTATGTATTGAAAATCAATTTTTTAATAAAATTTAAAATTATTAAATATTATGTGATGGATGATTAAATAAATAAATTTATTCGAAAAACTAGAAAAAAAATGTTAATGATATTTTTACAAAATAATTTATATTAAATAGTTTATAAATTTTTAATAAAAGCTTAACTTTAATATTATTTAATTTTTTATTAATAATGTAAACAAAAATTTGTTAAAATAATATTTGAATTTGTATAAATATAATATTTATTTTCAAAATCTTAAGAGTTGATTTAAAAATAAGCTCGTAATAATTTAATAATAATATTAATATCTATAATGGGTATTAAATATCTCAGTTACATAAAAATACTAATATATTAACTTTTTATTTAAAATTATTTTTAAATATGTAAAAAATCAAAGTAGATATAAAAATATTTACTATTAGAAATTAATGTATTAATTTTTTTATTAATATAAATAAAAAAAGTTTTGTCATTGTATAATATGAATTTTATAATGTTTACACAAAATTTAAAAAAAATTAAATATTTAATTAATTTTAATTATTAAATTAGATAATTTAAAAGTAAAATATATACACTTCATTTTTTTGTTAAATTTTTGATTTTTTTTTGTTTATTTATTATTGTTGTATGCCTTAAATGGCAGTTATTTTGATAATATAATTTAAAAAAACTATTTAAATAATTATTCTAAAAACAATATGTTCCTCCTACTATTTGCTTTCATAAATATTTTTATGTGTGATAATGTAGAATATTTAGAAGCAAATGAACCCAATACATTCATCAATGTACCACACAATTATTTGGTTTCAGATTATCAAGAAAATATTTTACCTTCACATAATTATCAACATCCACAAGTATGTAATTCAATTCATTCATTTGATAAAAACATGTGTCAAGTAAATAATCAATATACAGATTATCCTTCAATTATCAGATATCAAGCTACACCAGAAGATTTTCAAAATGAGCACATTAATTATGAAATGTTAACACATACACCTAAACATAATGATTATATCACATCTTTAAAATTTGAACCTAAAAATAGTTATCATTGTCCTTCCTTTCAATTTCAAAAAGATAAATCATTATATTCACAACAAGCTGAATTTCCAAACCAAGAAACACATTTACAAAATGAAGTTAATAAAACATATGTTTCTCCAGTACAAAATATTAATAACACAGAAAGTTCAATCAAATACATGCCTCAACATGAAATAGCATCTTACGAATTAAAACCTCCTATTGAATACACATCATTTCAAAATAATGCAACTGCATTTTCTAATGATACTGTTTTACCTTCAAAACAAAATACTTTCATACAATATCCAGGATCATCAACAGTATCTGGAAATGTAGAAAATTCATCTGGTTCAGCAAACGAAGTGAGTTTTTTACCAAATATATCATATGGTCAATCAATAACCTCACCACTATCTACAATTCCTTACCAAAGTAATGGTATTGTATTATCAAATGATACTTTCGAAAATCCTTCTCAAGCAACAAGTGATACTACATCACAATCAATGGGACAAACAAGTTTATTAAATTCTCAAAATAGTGAAGAAGAAAAAAATCAAAAAAGTAAAGAAGAAAGCAAAAATGATAAAAGCAGTAAAAATAAAGAAAGTGACAAAAAAGACAAAAAGAAAGATAAAAAAAGTAAAAATTCAACAAGTAAACCAAAATCTTCAAAATCGTCAAGAAATAATGTGCAAACTATATTTACTAGTATAGGTGTGTTAATGATGCTTTTAAGTTCTTTCATGTAATAAATGTCTATCAAATAATTTTTTTGTAATTATGTATTTTTTTCAGTAATTTAAATTGTTAAAAAATTAAATTAAATGCAAAAAAAAATTATTGATTGTTATTTAATAATTATTTATGATTTTGTTTATTTAATTGTTTTTATAAAAGATCATAATAAGGTAAAAATTTTATATAATATAATAAAGTAGCCCTTTATCTGATTGTGAAAATATTTAATTAATGTAAAAACAATGTACACTAATAAATTACAATTATAAAGTTTTATAATAATCAACAAATATAAAACAAAAAATTATTTTAAAAATAAATGGTTATATTTTATCGAAAAACATTGTTAAAAAAACTTTTAAATATCGTAAAACTAATTATTTAATCACATCGTCCTTTTATCTCTTTTTTTTTAATTCATTTTTTCCTACAATAAAACATTCACATCCCCATCCGCTAAGTGCATCTCTATCAACAGAATTTAAAAAAGCTTGAACAGCCGTAACAAATAAAGTATCTTCATCCATACCAGGTTCAAACAAAGCTTCACACAATCCAAATAAATTTTTACTAGCAGTTCCTGCTGTAACAAACTCATTACTATCATCTTTAGCGCCTATGCAATCCATACCAGATATAAAAGGTGTATTATCACTTGATATACCACAAACTATACAAGTAACATAATATGGTTGTAATCTTTTAGTATACAATATATAAGATATCATATTACTTAATTCTTTAGGTTCCATTTCTCTGTTATGTTCAAGAACAAACAAATTATAATTTTTTCTTATTTTTTTAAATAATATTTGAGAATCTGAATATAAACCTGTAAATCCAAACAATAATTTTGAATTTAACTGATAAATTTTTGAAAAAGAGGTATTTACTGTTATTGGACCTGTACCAAGACGTTTGTCATTTACTAAAGCTATATGATCTTTACCTATCATAGCTAAAATTGAACCACCATAATGTGTAGATATGTCTGACATAAGGGTGTTTAATATGAAAATTAATACATTTAAACACATAAATAAAATAAGTTTGTAATCCAAAAATTTATTATGATTTTTAAATAAACTAAAATTATGTATTTTTTGCATTTAGGTCATGTAAAAAAAAATTTCATTATTAAACAATAATTTTTTATAATTTACAATATTATCTTTTTTTAATAATAACAACAGTAATATTATTTTTTATTATTTTGAGCATTTTTATTGCAATGTTAACATTTATTATTATTATAATATGAGTCAAGATTTTTTTTTAAAATAATTTACATTATATTTTATTATTACCTTTATAATAATTAGAACAATAAATATTAAATTTTTTTTATAAAAGTTAATTTATTTAAAAATGTTATTATAATTTTTTTTTAATATTAACAAATAACACAAATTTATATTTAAAATTAATTTAAAACTAAGTTTAGTAATATTTAAAACAAATTATTATGAAAAATTATTTAGTACAAAATTTAAAAAAATTTAAATTTAAAATTTTACAAACTAATTTTTTTATATGTTTAGAAAATTTAATTTATAAAAAATTTTTTTTTATTTTAACATAACTTTTAAAAGTATTTTCGTTTAAAAACATATTTCTATGACAAATAGATTGCCCTTAATGTTATTAAAACAGCAAATAATTAATGTATTATATAAATCGCATATACCTTCTAAAATTGAACATCCACAACTTCATAATAATAAAGATGACTACACAAATGAAGATTTACTAAACATATGTATATATTTTATAAATGGAAAATATTACCACCAAGAAAATGACTTAGAAAACGCAAAGACTGAATTTAATTTTTTTTATTATTTGTTGAATCTTTTGTTACAAAACTTAACGTATCAAAAAGAGAAGATAAAATTAAAATGTATCACATTAAAAGAAATTTTAAATTTGATTTAATTGATTGGGAAGACAAAAATTGGTTAAATTTGTTACTAGAGTATTTTTACGTTTTATGTTTAGAAGATAAATATTATATTGAATTGGAAATTGAAATAAAAAGTGTTCAAAATAAAAATAACAATTTAACAATAAAAGCTGTTGATTATTTAACAAAGAATAATTATGTCAGACAAAACCTTTTAAAAACTAGAATTAAACCAAAATATACACTAGAAGAATTTGGTATAAAACTTGCTAAGAAAATTAATAATAGACAATTAGAAGTTGTATCAGAAGATAAAGAAGAAACAATTGAAAGTTTAAGATTTAAGGATGAATTAAAAGATGAAATGCATTTTTCTAAAGGTAATACAGATAACAAATCATAAAATTTTGGAAAAATATACTGTTTGTAGAGTTAAAAGACATTAATTCAATGTACGTTTTTAGTTTTTTTATATTTTAAATATCTAATCAAATTTGATTTTTTTAATTCAAACTTTTTTAAACTACAGTAAAATTATTTTTAATATAAAATAATAAGTTCATTTTAAAATTATTCATTTTTTGTTTTTATCAACCTTTCATCATATAAATATTTTTAATAATAAATGTAAAATTTTAGTAAACTTTTTAAAAAGAATAAATTTATAAACAAAATTAAATTAAAAATAATTTAATTATTTGAATTTTAAACTTAAAGTCAATATTATAATATCATATTTTTTTAACTTTACATTAGACTAATAGTGCAGATTTTTTAAATTAAAATATTAATTATTTTTATAAAAATTCTTGGTTTTTATTTAAAAAGTTATGATAAAAAATATAAATTAATTTTTAATTTTGAGAATTTTTCAATAATATAAATAAAATTTTAATTAATTAGTTTATTTATTTGAAATTACGAAATGTATAAACAAATAAGTTTTAATATTTTAATTTATTATAAATCCAATATTTTCAAACGTTAATTTGTTTGTATATTTAAAATAAGTTTGTTGATTATTATTACTCAAAAATTTTTAAAAATACACTAAAAATCATTTTATTACTGTTTTTTAAAATAGATAATATGATTTAAATTATAATTTTATTATTTTACATAGACATTTTATATCGAAAAAATAAAATAAATCTCATTTTTTATAAAAGTATACTTAAAAATTTAAAGTAGGTTTTATTTTATTATATACAAAAAAATATATACACAAATTAAATAAAAAAATTATTTTTACAATAATGATAATTTTTATTTTAATAACAAAAAGAAAATTTAAACTACAAAATTATTTAAAAACTTTTATTTAAGCATTATCTGAACTATCATCATCGCTATCTGTTTCGTCGTCTCCATCACTTGTATCATTATAAGATGAATAATCACTAGTACTTGTATCCTTCAGAACTTTGATATGTAGTATCTGATTCTGTTGTAGAGCTTTCATCAGATACAGTGGTACTGCTTTCTAATTTTTTCGGATTCTGCAACTTTTTCCTCTTTTACTGGCATTTATTGGGGATATAAAATTTTTTTAAAAAAGAAATAAAAGAAGTGTCAAATAAAAAAATGTAAACACTGTTTTATAATAATGTATATTATTTCTTAAAAATTTAAAATCGTTTCAAATATTAAACTTTCAAACACTTTAATTTATTAAGTAAAATAGAACATTAAATTAATGTATTTTTTTAATTTAATTTTAAAAAATATTGTGCATGTAAAAAATAATTCTAACATTAAAAATATTATATAAT
>KE647172.1:0-15182 GCA_000447185.1 Vairimorpha apis BRL 01 | reverse complement strand
ATATAAAAATTAAATATCAATTAAATATTTTATTATCCAATTTTTTAAATCGTTTTATAAAATTTTTATTAAAATACTTTTTTGATAAACATATAAATGATTTGTTTTTAAAAAGTAAATACATTAATGTGAAAATTTTTATACAAAAAATAAATATTGTAAATTATAAAAAAAACTTAATAGTTTTTACAGCATTTCAAAGTTTTTTATTAAAAATATCATTAATGTCATTATATATTTAAATTTCAATTTAATTTAACATGTCAAACATAAGATTTAAGAAAATATGTTGTTTCCCAAATTATGGACAAATATATAAAGAATTTGGATAAAAATGAAAAAATCAAACTTTTTCTATTATTAATTGTTTGTAATAAAAGATATAAAGAATGTATAAACGAAGAAAGTGATGTATTGATTTTTAATTCTTATATAGAGTGTATTAAAGCAAAAAATGCTTTAAATGGTAGTATCATTTTGTTAAATAATAAGTACAATCTATATATTACATTGATAATTTTAAATATAATGCTTATTTTTATATTCTTATCTATTTAAGTGATATAAGAAAAGTTATTTTTTAAATTATAGAAAATGTGCATTTTGTTTAATTTACATTTACTATAAAAATTTAAATTTTCATGTTCTAACAAATTTACTAGTAAGATTTTACAATTTAAATTAAATTTGATAATATCAATATTTAAAGTAAATTATTAAACATATTTTATTTTTTTTATTTAATTAGTTTGAAATATCTAAATAACAAGATATATCTTTTTATTTTGTAATTTAAGTAATTAAATCTACAGATAATAAGATAAAAAATAAATAAACTATTCTATAAGATTTTAAATTATTATTTTACTTAAAAAATAAAATTTTTTTTATAAAAATTCAATTCAAATATTTTATTTTTATTTTATATTATGAAAAAATAATTTTTTTTTAATTTTTAGAATATAAGATCTATTAGGATTTAAATATAAACTAATCATTTAATATTTAAAAGAATGTTTAAAGAATTTTAATCATTTTTATTAAAAATGAAAATTGAATTTATATGTTTTTAAAAAATATATATATATAAAAAAATCTTTGTAGTGAAATGCATAAAGAATAATTTTAAATAATAAACGCAAATACATATAATTCATTTTGCTTATTAAACAATAAATTAACAATTTATTTTATTTTTGTTCATTATATATAAATTCTAAATTTTATCTACATATTAATGTTAACATTTCATAAAGTTATGTTATTAAAAAAATTTTAAAAATTATTCATGTTTGATTAAAGCACTTTTATTTTAATATAAAGTTGATTTTATAACATAAAAAAGAATATATTGATTTTATTTTATATTAACAAAAAATTGTACAATAAATTTACTTAGTTCTTAATTTTTTACGTTTTATAAACAAATTTACTATTAATAATTTTTTTTGTTTTGTTGATGATAATTTTGTTTCATAAACGAAATAAAAATTTAAAAAGTAAGAATAATATAATTTAAATTTATTGTTAATCATGGTGCAATTGAAACTCATAATAGATTTTTTAAGTATGGCAATAAATGCTTATCAAGATTATGATTTAACTTCAATAATTTATAGATACAAAAGCGAAGGTGTAAATGTAAAAGTTTTTAATTACAATAATCAAATTGTTTTATCTATAAAAGGAACAACTCCATATGTTTTAGGTTACCCATTAGGTGAAAGTACTCAAAATGATACAAAAATGATTAATATCATGTTTACAAAATGTTATGATTTAGAATGTAAATATTTAAAGAAAATAAGATTAGACGAATTAAACTATTTAAAACATTTAAAATTTATTGTTTCTAATTTAAAACTTGTTTATCCAGAAAAACAATATTTTTTACAGGACATTCTTTAGGAGGTGCACTCGCAAGTTTACTGAGCAGTATTTATAACTATAGAAGTATTTCATTTTCATCACCAGGAGAAAGATATATAAGTAAAATTTTAGGTATGGACAAATCAAATGTATTACATTACGGAATTTGTAACGATTATTTGTATTTAGGTAAATGTGAAGGAATATGCAATTTATTTGGATACAAGATCAATACAAAATTACATAATGGACAAATTTTTTGTATCAAATTAAATAATGATATAAGCAGCATTTTGTATCATAATAGTGATATTTTAATGAGATATTTAAAAAAAGTTAAATAAATTTACAATGAAACTATTTTTTTTTTCATATACACATGCATAAATTTATAAATTTTTTTTAAAATTATATTTTATTGTATAAAATGTGCAATTTTTTATTTTTTAAATTGATAAAAATATTTTAAAATATTTAAAAAATTTGTAACTATATAACTAAAAAATATTAATTTTTAATATGATTATAATGTTTAATGTTAAATTATGAGTCAAAAATGTAATTTTTCATATTTATTTGTAGAAAAATTGTTAAATATTAGTATAATTTAATTAAGTATTTATATAAATCTTGGTTGTCTTTTTATGATTTATATTTTTTTATAAAAATTTATATAATCTGATTTTTGTAATTAATAGGTTGTAAATTGCAAAAATATTAATCTTTTATTATTCATCTGCTAATATTCATCATAAAATTCTATAGTTAAATTGCTTAACCTTATTATAATATTTTAGATAAAACGTAAATCGTTTAAATTTATCTATTTCTATAGAATTATAAAATTTTATTATATGATTTTTAAAATAATAATATAAATATAAAAATCGAAATATATTTTGATAAAATATAACAATAATCTAAATGTTATTTTAATTTATTTCATAAATAATTTTTTGATTTTTCTATTATCAAAAGTAAAATATTATTATTATTTTAAGACCTAAATTCTTTAATGCATATTATTCTAAAATATATTATTCTTATAAAATTACCTCTAAAATTCATTTTTTAGTTTTTAAAACTAATAATAATAAATTTTTTTTAGATTTAGTATTGTCTTTCAAGAATATTAAAACTTAATTATATATTAGATTTAAAAATGAAAATTTTTTTATTTTATACAATCATTTTTTCTGTATTAAAAAAAATTTATAAATTGATTAAATTTGATTTTTGTAAAATTTTAGAAATATAAGATTATTATAATTTTTTTTACTGCATTTCTAAATTAATTTTTGATTCGATATAATATAATAGTTTTATATTGTAAAAAATTTGTTATTGTATATGTTCAATAAATTAACTTAAACATAAAAATTTAAAAAAAATTGGTTACATATATTTAAAATATCATATTTATATTTTTAATATTTCAAAATACAATTCTTTAACATAGTTAGCAAAGAGAAATAATCAGGATATGTTATAAAAAATGTATTGCTTTCTAATGTATACGAACATCTTTTGTAGACAAGAAAGACAATGTTATTTTGTGAATTGTAAAGAAATAATTTAACATTTAGCTGCTAAGTTGATAAAATGTTGGTTTTAATTACATGAGAAAGCAAAATAATGTAATTAGATGTATACAACTGCTTATTTGTAATAAATATTGATTTAATTAAACTAAAAAAACCAACTTATTTCAAAAGATTATGTTTAATGTAAATGTTGAGATATTAATAATTACAATGGTATCAGTTGATATCAATGTCTGTCATAATAAGCCTAAATTACTTGTTATAAACAAAAATATTAGCAAATCTTAATTCTTAAGATAAACATTATTCAAGGCTGTCTTTTAATTTTTAATAACAAAAAATCAAGATAGTATGATCTTTAAACTAATGTACTAAGATAAATCAATAAATACAAATTTAAAAAATTCTTTATGCAATAAAATGAGGTGAGGTGGTAAATAATTTAACAAAAAGTATATTATAGGCTATAAATTTATATAATCTAGAAGTAGAGACGCAATCTATTGTACTTAAAAAGACTTTAAAATTGTTTTTTTATATCAAAGATGAAGATGCAAGTGGAATGACATAAAAAAAGAGATAGAAAAGGAACTGAGAAACTAAAAAACGGTTAACCTATATGAAGTAATATTATTGAGATTGTTAAATACAACATAAACAAAAAAACTTTAGGATAACAAAAGTGAACAATTTTAAGATGAATTTGTATTATATATTTCTAAATTAAATATACTAATGAAGATAAAAAATTAGAAACAAAATAATCCAGTAATCTATATTTCAAATACAATATATCATATTGCTTTTTTATATTCAAATTATTCATCAAAAAAATTTAACTTATTAATACTAAGTTTGGCTATTTACATAAATATTTGCTGTTTTTAATGTTAAATACTATGTAATGAATTACACAAAATTTTATTTAGAGTATTTACAATCATTTTATAATTTATTCATTTGTTTAAAAATTTAAATTTATATATTTAAATAAATTAGAAGAGAATAACATTTTATATAAAAATAAAATTAAGATTTAATATTTTCAATTGTGCAAAATTTAATAAATTGTTTATGAATTTGTTTTTAAAAGGTTTTTTTATTAATTAAACTACATAAATATTACAAAAATTTATTAACTAAGTAAAAATAATAAATTGTTTTACATACAATTTACTTTTTTTAATAAATATGTTTAAATTTTTTTTATTTAGATATTTTATAAACTTGTGCGTAACATAGTAAAAAAATTTATGTTTTCTAAAAATTATACAATTAAAATTAAAAAACATTCATAATTTATTTTTACAAAATTACAAGTCAACATGAAATATTTTATACGCTGATATTATGCAACTTTTAATTATAAGCCAAATTAACTCAGAATATTGCCAAAATGAAAACAAATTTTCGTTATCTATATAACTAATAATTTGATGCGTAAAAATGAAATAAGTATATCGATATATTAAAATCTTTTTGATGTATATTAAGCTATAATTTTCTAAAAAACACATTTTTATAATAGCAAATTTTGTTAAAAATTCTTGATTACATTTAATAGTGATATGATACAATAAAGTTAATGATCCTTCATTATTTAAATCTGTTAATGATTTATTCAAAAGTAACAATATTAAAATCAATAATTTTAACATTCGATTTTTCATTTTAAGATTTGTAGAATCATTAAAAATTTTAATAAAACACAGCATAAATGTATATTTGTTTAGTTTATTTTCTATTTCGTTTATTTTTATTAAGACATATTTTATAACATGGTTTGTAAGTATTTTTTTTCTTTTACAAAAATAATATGCACTTGTAGTTAATTTGTTTGTTTGATCAATCTTTGAAGTATAACTTAATAAATTAAAATTATGTAAATGATATATTCTAGCATTTATAAATCTTTCTAAATTTTTTAAATTAACGGAATTGTATTTTTGAGGATTTAAAACTGTAAGATCAGAATTGCTTAAATTATTACTTATGCATAAAATAATTTTTAAATTGTTTAATATATAATGTATTGGTTCATTATTGCATAATTCGGTATCATATTTTATTTTTAATTTAAAAAGATTAGTTCTATCGACACTATCTATCAGTACAAAAAAGTTACAAAAAATTAACTTCATTAAACTATTAAATTTTACAATATTGAATGATGAAATTATAGATTTAAATTTATCAATTTCATATTGAATGTTTATTAAATTACCATAACATTCATCAAATGTATTATTTTCTAGTAAATTATCATGTAAAATTATATTTTTTATATGTTGTAAAGAGTTGTCATCATTTAAAAAATTAGTAAAATATGAAATTTCATTTGAAATTGTGTTTTCAATAAAAAGATAGCATATGTTTAAATTATTTGGATCAATAAGATATGTTGTTAATTTATATTTAGGATAGATTTCTTCTAACATTTTATCAAGATTATTTTTTTGTATTGATGTTAACTGTATAAGTTCATTTTTCATAAATCTTCAGATGAACATGAACTATAATGAAACCATATATATAAACATAACTTGAAATTTATAAAAGAAAGTTTTATTTTTTTATAAAACATTAAGGATATCTACTACATCTTTTTATAATATTTGATGATCTTTAATCTAAAATGATTACATATATTAATATATTATTAACAAAAGATATATTTATATTTATATCGAATATTAATTATAACAGTGTGATTAATGTAATTTTAAAACCTTTAATTTTCATCAAGAGTTATATCAAAAAAATTATATAAAAAAAAATTTTAAGATATTTTTAAAAAAATTTATAATTGAAAATTGAATTGAAAAAATTTAGGTGATATAAATTAAATTGATTCGATATAAATTGTGAAAAAATATAAAATATCGTATCCTTTATTTAGACCATTAATATATAAATACAAATTATTTATTATTAAAATATTATAAATATATAGTGATTATTTCTTATTAAATAAAAATTTCTATAATATCGTAATGTATTAAAAAATTAATAAATTATTTTTATAATAAATAAAATCAATAAATTATTTGTTTTAATATAATTTTAAATTTTATTCAAAATATTTCTTTTATTTTATTAAAAATCGATCTAGAATAAATTTAAATGTCTAAAATATATTTAGAAAATTTTAATTTTGCATTTTGTAAATTTTTTTAAACTTTAAAGTTAATCTTCAAAAAAAAAATTTTATAGAATCCCAATTTAATTTTTTTGCATAGTTTGTTTAATAAGACATATTTATCACAAAAATTTTTATATAAAAATATTTTAATCATAATTTATAAAAAGTGTATTTTTATAAAAATTAAGTTAATTTTTTGAATTAAATAAGTTTTTTTTTGAATTTATTAAAAATATTTTATTAATTATATATGAAAAAATGTAAATAATTTTAATGTTAAACTAAACATATTATTCTTTATTTTATACAACTTTCTTTTTTTTAGTGACATTTAAAGAGTTCTTATAGTTTTCCGTTATTTTAAAATTAATTACTGCTTATTGTTTCCGTCTACACTTCTTTTACTTTACCATATTTCATAGCTTTACTAGAAAATATAATGATCTTTTGACATATTATTTGTTTCTAGTTTATTCTTAGCTGTTTATTTTCCGTAATTTCATTAAGGTACTCAATTTTTTTGAGCTTCTCTTTTTTCTTTACATCTAATCTTAACCAACATCTTTCTAATAATAGCTTTGCCTTATATGTAATTAAATAAGCTTTAAGGTTTTCTTAATTATTTTAGACTGAATTATTTTTAATTATAGTATTAATTTTTAAAAAAAGTTTAAATATTTTAATACATCTTTATAATTATAAAAATAAGCTTTTTTCGTATATAATAAAAATTTTGTATTTGAATTTATCGATTATTATAGAATTTGAGTATAAAATACTATTTTTACTAAATATAAAGTATTAAATTAGATATGTTTAAATATTTACAATTATTTTTAAATTAAAGAATATTAAAAGAAATTATTAATGTAAATTGTAAAATTTAATAGTAAAAATTCAATAACATCTATAATAGTAATATATATTATATTTCGATTTACATATTAAATAAAATAATTAGACAAAAAATTAATATTTTATTTATTTATTTTTATAACATTTCTTTACGGGTTTTAAACAAGAATAATTCCATATGTAATAACATAGGATGGTATAGTTACTAAGTTCCATGCAAAATACAGAAAAGCACTAGAAATTTCAGACATAATCATGGTTTTATTTAAACAGTGACTCTTAGAAAAGCTCTAAAGAGTATGTCTATGAAGTACAGAAGAAGAGACAACTTAATATTAGCAGAAAACGAGTGGACGAAAACTTACATACTATGTGACTCGTTTGATTCGGAAGCAAAAATTAATAATATAATGAAATTAACCCTTAGATAAAAAGTTTAACATTTCGTTAAGATAAGAAATTTTCATAATTTTAGCCCTAAAAAATAAAAAATAGTTTTCTTTAATTTAATATTTTATAAAATTTTTACACACCAATACACAATAAGACAAATTTTTTATAGTTTAAGTGTTTTTTTATAAAACATTAAGTTGGGATGTATGATTAAAAAACTATTTACATTTAAAAATAAAATTTTATATAAAAATATAAAAATTATATAATACAGTATTTGTATATTTTAAAATTTGTTATTAAATTAAATTGTTTATTTATGATTTAGTTTTATTATCTCAATTGTTTATACTAATATTTCTCTAATCAAATATTATTTTGTTGATCTAATGCTTTTATGTTCCACTTAAATGCTCAAGAGTCTTTTTAAAAAAATTAAAAATATTCTTTAATTTTGTTGTTAAAAATAATTATTATAATCAATCACAAAATCATATTTATATTATTTATTTATAAATTTATACAAAAGAAAAATTTGATATTATCATATTATAATTATAGTTATGCAAATTTTTATAAACAAAATTATAATAATTTTTTTAAAGTGACTTGTTAACTCTAATAAAAATGATTTAAATATCAAAAAATAATATTATAATCACTAATTATTTTTATTAAAAATGTAGATTTTTTGTATATTAAACATGTAATTGTTGTAAAAAAAATTGTTTAAATTATTATTATTACTCTAAAAAAGATTTTAATTAAAGTGTAAATCAAGAAAATTATTTAAATTTTAGATTTTCTAGTCTATTATTATTTTTTATATAATTAAAAATTATAATTTAAAAATATTTTAAATTATTTTTACAATTTATTTAATATTCTACTAGTTTAATGTCAAGATCTATAAATATTATGTATATTCATTTATCTTAACGTTTATCGTTTGTGAAATTTTTTAATTTTAAATTTCAGTCTTAATTTTTACAAAAAGATCTTATTTTCTCTTTTATATTATTTTTTTGAAACTAACTCTTCTACGTTCAATCCTATTTTTTATTTTCTTTTTTCCTGGTAATACTTTATGTTTGTTCAAGAAAGATACTTTTACCCTTTCAATTTAGAATCATTGACGAAATTATGTAATAATATTTCTAGATTCTTGATGATCAGGTATTATATATTTTTTATAAATATTATATTTCATAAAAATTGTTGTAAATCAATTTATTATATTAATTAAAAATTAATTAATAAAAGAATTATGAAAAAGAAAACTTATATTTTAAACATTAAAAAATATTTTTTCATTTTATGTGTTTCATAAATTTTTCATCTTTATATAAATATTAAAAATTTATTTATTTTTATAAGCTATAACAGTACCTAATTATATAACATTATAATAGAAATTTATATTTAATTATAATATTTTATTTTTTAATTTTTTATATGAAGATTAAGAAAATAGAATAATATGTATTTTTTTATTAAAAATTTTAAATGTTTAATTAAAAAAAAACATTATATTTATAAAGTTTTATTTGTATTCTTCTTAAATTTTTTAAATATTGACTTTCAAACAGTAATATTAATTTTAAATTGTGTAATTTAAAATTATTTTAAAATATATTAAAATTAAGTGTTATATACATTTTATTTAAAATATTTGAAAAAAGTCGTTTTAAAATTTAGTCTTTATAAAATTAATTTCAAATTTTTAAAAGTTAATACTATCATAAAAATAAAATATTACTTAAAATTATTTGATTAATTTTTTTTCTGTTAAAATACTCAAATAAATATTATATAAAATTAGAGGACTTATATTAATTCTATTTTTTATCTTTTTATTTTTAAATTTTGCATTTTATAAATATGTCTTGTATTTTGAAACCATACATTAATAGAATTAAAATTAAGATTTAATAATATAGAAATATCCAAAATAGTATTTATAGATGGATATTTTGTAATCTGAAAAATAATTTGCAAGAATTTCTTTTGAATTTTTGTTTTTCTTTTTATTTGTTTATTATTTTTAATACATGTATGTTTTAGAACCATGATACCTAATAATGCTTGAATTAAAAGTACTTCTTTATTAAAATCTTTTTTCATTAAGATACAAAAAAATTTAGTTAAATAAAAAAATTTTAATTTATCTGTTTAATGTAAATTTTTTAATAATACAAATTTAAAAATTAAAGAACTGAGAAGTTTATTTGTTAAATTCTTTTTTACAAACGACTTTTATATATATTTAATTAAATTTAATTATGATGTCAAAAAAGATTGCATTTAAATTTTTAAAGGGTAATTTTACAACTTTAATATTTTTTATCATTATTTATATAACTATATTTGTAAGAAAATAATTTTTTTTATCAATACTTAAAGAACATATCAGAAAGTTTATTTAATTGATATAAAAATTTAAATTAAGATTTAAATTATCTTTATGTTTAATATAAGTATAATTACAATTATTTTATTAATTTAAAAAAAAATTATTTCTTAAAAAATGTCATAAATATATTAATTTGATAATTTTTGTAATTAAATATAAAAATTTATAAAAGTTACCCTTAAAAACAAAATAAAATAACAATTTTATAAAAGATGTGAGAAAGTAATTATAAATAAATATGTTAATAAAGATTAGCATTTATTTATTCTTAATGAAAATGATACATAATTTTAGAATCAATCATATCTAAAATATAATTATCTTGTAAAAAATTTAAATGAGAAAAATTTATACATATAGATAAATTTTTTTTTATTTTTACACTATATAGACTATTATACTTCATACTAAAAAATTTATTATTTAAATATTTTTTATCGTAGTATTTATAACATATTACTAACTTATATTATAAATAATTTTATGTTATAATGTAAACGCCCACAAACAATATTGGAATGTGCTAAATATAAACAACCGAACACAGGCATACGTACAAGCCAGAGTGCTTAAGATGACCCTAGAGAGTCTCTCCATGGAAACCCGATGAGGCAAGCATATTACGGAAGGTGAACAGGAGATTAGTGAGATAGAAATTTTGGAATCACATACATGCGAAAGTCGCCCTATATCTACTTGTTATAATATGTTAATTATTGAAAAAACACTATACCCTAATAAATATTTTCTTTTTATGTATACGATAATTTATTAAACAAAAAAATAATTTCTAATATTTGAAAGATTATTTAAAAATAAATGTTAAGATAAATAATTTTAATATTTTAAAAAAGTAATATCATTTTTATATTTATTTTTTTATATCTTTTTGTGTTTTTTTTGTTGAATTAAACTTTTCTTTATATTTTTTCCATATTTTTTGATGTTTCTTTTTATTTAACGATTTATCTTGATAAAGATTAGGTAAACTATCAAGTTCTGTTTCATAAGTGGTATCTATATTATTAAACAATTTATTTTTATTAATATCTTCATAGTAATTATTATTACTTGTATTCGAATAATTATTTTCCATATTAAAATTAATTGGTATTTCATAACCATCATTATTATTAATATCAGACTTTGAGTTACTTATATTATTATTTTTTGAAATTAAATTTAAACCATAACCGTAGTTATCTGCAACAATTTCTTCGTAAATAGGTTCATTATTATCGATCGTTGTATTTACTTCATTTGAATTATTTTTTTCATTATTAATAGTATAATCATATATTTCTGTGTTTTCATCATATAAAGAAATAATTTTGTCTTTATTTATTAATTTATCTTTTAAATCAGAAGAAGTGCTCATATTATTATTATTATTTTCAAAATTATATTTATCATTTTTTCTAATATTACATAATTGTATATTATAATTTTGTTCTTTTTCATCATTTTTTTGAAAGTTCATATTATTTAAATTATTGCTATCTTTAGATTTAAATTTAATATTTTCATTCGTTTTACATTTCAAATAATTTGTAACTGGTATAGATTTTATATTATCATTAAAATTAAATTTTTTACCAATGTAAAAACTTTGATTTTTTTTATAAAGAAAAAAATTCGAACATTGCTGCCATAATGAGAAAATTTAATTTCTTTTAAGAAATTCTGTAAATTTTCTGGAACAATATTTTGGAAATCGTATATATATTCTAAAATATTTTCTTTTTTTTATAACTTATCAAACAATCAGCTATATTTTTTAAATTTGATTTTGATTTTTGAACTAACAAATTATTTTCAGTATTTAAAAAATATACATTTACATTATTATTAAATAATATAATATTGTCTTCAATATCTAAATTAAAGAATGTAACAATAACTCTATCCATAAATAAAAAAGTAATTAAAGCAGTAACATATAAATAAATTAACAAATTAAATATAATATTTAATTTTCTTTTTATAAAATTAAGAACAAAAGGTATAATAACTAATAACATTGTTAAACATAGATATTTATGTTTTATATATATTGAACAATCTTGAAAATATTCTGTGTATAACAAAAGTAAAATTGGGAAAATCATAAATAAAATATCAATTAATAACATAATGGGGTATGTATATTAAAAATGATATATATTTGTTACTTTTTTAATATTACTCCGTTAAATAACTTATTTTATTTGCAATATATTAAAAACTATATGTTTTAAATTTTTTATTTTCTCATTTATATATTCTTTTTTTATTGTTATGTGCGTGGATTATACGTCATATAGTATCATTTTACAAATCATCTAAAAAATTAAAAAAATTTCTGTTTATTTACTTTAAATATATTTATAACTTATTTACATAAAAATTTATTAATATATTAATTTTTAAAAACTAATTTTTTGTAAGTTTTTGAGAAATCTTAAAAATTTAACATAAATAATTAAATATAATACTTTGCTAAATATAAAATAATATGTAAATTATGAAAAATTTAATATTATTTATTTTTATGTGTTTGCACAGCATAATCATATGTTATTTTTTAAAATAATTTAAAGTTTTATTTTTTACGTTTAATTATTTAATTTAAAGTTACTTAAAATCAATTAAGATGTTTTATAAAGTCTTTAAAATTACTCACAATTGTTTATACATCAAATTTTATTCCATAAATATTAAACATATTTCATTTTATTTTACTGCTAACCTAACTCATTTCATAATATATGGTTTTATTCTTCTTTTTACTTGTGTAATATTCTAAATATTTTTGATAGTTCATATTTTGTTTTGTAAATCTATCGTTTGTATATTATTTTGCTAAAAATTTATGATTTTCTATAAATATATAATTTTTTGCAAAAAATCGAATTATAATAATTTAAAAAAATTTTAATTAAAATTATCAGGAAATAAATTCGTCTCTGACCATCAGAATCCCAAACTTAGAGTATTCTGATTAAAGGAGGGAAATTATATTAATTATGATGGGTGATATGTTTGACAGGAGATCTTGTAAATAATAAGTGATGTTAGAATAATTCCACTTCTATAGGTGGGGAAGCTTTATTTCCTCTTTACTAGTTGATATTTTTGGCTGTTAAATTAATCCGTAACTATTTAAGTCGGAAATAATCCCTCCCCATTATGAGTCTAAATAAATACTATTATTGTGAAAATAATGAATTTTCCTACCCTTTCGTCTATTTCGGACCAAACTTCGGACTTGACCACAAAATTATTCAAATATTGTTTTTTTTGATTTTTTTATGTAGTCTAAAATAAAAGAAATGTTTAATTTTGTTAAAATAATATTTTTTAGTGTTTAAAATAAAAATATATTTATAATATTTTTATTAAAATCTAAAATAGAATATGTATAATACATTATTTTAAAACGAAACAAAAAAGCCCCGAGATAATCAAAGTGAGGAATATGAAGATGAAATTGTTTTAAATAATACACAAATTTAAAATACTAATAATAATTAACAACTATAAAATAATAACCCGATAAACCTTTTTATTTTAAAACTAAATTACTAACAAATAGCACATATTTATACACAAATTTTAATGTCAAACTCATTACCAATAAATTATATATGCTAATATGATCATTTTTAATCGCCATACGGTATATTTACCATTTTAATAATCTTAAACTATTTATATATAACTAATCAAAATATTTTTTTATTATAAAATACTTGGATTATTTATTGTTGTAAAGTCAAACTTTTTATTTATAAATTGAAATATATTCAATTTTGTTTTAAAAAATAATTTAATGATTTATATACTTTTTCAGATAAATATAATTTAATATAAAAAATTATTTATATTACCGCAGAACATTGTAAAAATTATTTTTTTTTTTATAGTATAATTTATGAAAAATTTGATATTATATTAAATTTATTTTTTAAAATATTAATATAAACAAATTTTTTTAATAAAGATTAAATTTTATATAATAAAAAAGATTTATGCAATAAAATTTGAGTTTAAATTATCAATAATGTCATTTTTATTTTAATCTAAAGTAAATTAATAAACTAAAATTGTAATTTTTTAATGATTATTTAATATTAAAGATTGTTTATTTTACCAAGTATAATATTAAATTTAAACTACCCAACAAACGTGATAATTATTTAAATTTTATTTTTTATTAAACTAAAAAATATTTATAATTTTAAACTAATATATTAATTAAAATATACAACTTAATAATTTGGTTTTAAATATATATATGTGATTTTTATGCTTCTAAAAATTATAAAAAATTTAAAAAATAAATAATTCTTATAGATGCTATCATAAGTAATATAAACAGGAATTAAGTATAAAAAAATGAAAATAGAATATAACAATCCTTAATGTTAAAATAACTCTAAATTGCCAAAATTGGTAGCTTGACTAGGTAAACTTTTTTAAAAACAAAAATATAAGATTAACCGGACAAAAATTAAAATAATATTCAAATTGATGTTAGTTTATATTAAATCTTGTTAAAAATGACACATAATTACTATTTTAATTATATTATTAATAAATATTTTAATTTAAATATTTATGAAGATGATTAATTTTATAGGTATTATTTTAAAGAAAAAAAATGCTATAATTTATTATAATTATAATTAATTTTTTAAAATACAATTTTTTATGTGTAAAAATAATTTTTTAGATGTAATTACAACCAAAATAAGCAAATTTAACAAAAAAATATAAGCATAAATTATATTATTATAAAATTAAACAAATAAAAACCAATATATTAAAATAAACCTATAAAATAGTCCTATATAAAAAGTTATTTTTAAATTAATTATTTTTAAATTTCTAAATTATATAAAAAAATAATATAAAAAATAATATAAAAAATAATATAAAAAATAATATAAAAAATAATATAAAAAATAATATAAAAAATAACAAA
>KE647171.1:15298-55395 GCA_000447185.1 Vairimorpha apis BRL 01 | reverse complement strand
GAATAGTAACAATCTTTCACGAACAATATAAAAACGAGTAAAAAATAGGCGACAGAACATTTGCATATTTTTAATCCAGAATGCTAAAAATAGCCTATAGAGTCTTTGTATGTAAGCTTAAAGAGACAAACACACTACAAAAGATGAATAAGTGGTTAAGATAGAGGAATTGAAAGAACTAAATATGTGACAAATAGCCCGATTTATAGTTTTAATAATATATAAATTTATGAAAAAACAATATATTCTAATAAATTAATTTTATATGTATTTGAAATAATATTTTTAAACTTTATTATAGTAAATAATTTTTAAATTTTTTGACATTTATAAAATTTTAAAATTTGATATAATACAATAAAAAAAGAACATTCATTTCTCATAAAATATTTTTTCATAAATTAATAAAATTTACAAAATTTTAATAAAGTTTCAATATAAATTAAATATAAAAATAACTAATCCGATTTAATTAAACGTAAAACAACTTATTATCCAAATTTGGATTATGCGTCAACATCCTAATTTCATCACTCCTATCATCTTTTAAAAGATACGCTTTTCCTCGATAAGCAGCTAGATGAGCATAATATATTGGAGGCACAACAGAAACTGCTTTTGTAGCTCTTGCGTAATTATGACAAATACCATAAACAAATTCATAAATTTGTTCGGACGAGAAATTCGACTCATTAAGAAGAACTAAATATCTTACTGGTCTTGCTGTACCTTGTAAAGCATGATGAGACACTAAATAAAAATCAAACAAAGTTGGATGACCAATATCTTCAACAATAGTACCAGGTTGAACATTTCCATTAGGATTACCATTTCTGTCTGGAGGAGCTTGAGGATCATTAAAACGAATTGAATGCCTTTTTTGAGCCACAATAAAAGTTATTTTAGGATTGTAATCTTTTTGCATTTTTTCACATGCATCTTTAATTGCTATAATCTCTCGTTGAAATATTTCATGAAACATCGTATCACCAACACCATCTCTAAAAACAATAATCTGTTCAGGTTTAGTTCTAGATACACTATAAAAAGATTGTAGCATTGTTTTTATATCTTTATCTAAATTCATAACTACTTCTTGTCTTCGCTCTTGTTGTTTAATAATAGTTTTATAGGCAGTCATATTTTTATTCATGGAACCTACGATAGCAACAATACTTGGACTGTTAAGATCACCAATTCCCGGATGATTTACATCAATTCCTAATACTAATGTTGGTTTATTCAATATATTGGCACTTTTTGATAAAATAGAATTTTCTCCTCCTAGCTTAGAATTTATTTTTAATAAAAGATTACCTACAAATGGAGGTTTTTGCAAATTCATAAAATTTTTTTCAAGCAAACATTGTGTTATACTATTAGTATTAGTTTCTGTTTTTCTTTTAATTTCTTCATACCTGGCAGAACTTTTGTCTTTTAATACCACAATTGCTAATTGAATGTTTTTATCTTTAACAGCTCTAACAATATCATCCACATTTTTAATCAGTTCAAATTGTATAGGTTGAATAAATTTCATTCCATATTTTGCAGCTAAATTATCAAGATTTTGTATACATCCACCTATATTACATCTTGGCTCTCTCCAAGCAAAAATAGTACATGTTTGAATATTCACTGGTTTAAAAGCTTTTACATTCATTAAATTCCACGATCCTCTCATAACATTTTGAACTTTACCTTGACCATAAACAATTTTAGGTGCTTCCAATTGTTTTCCATTACATTGAGCAAAAGATCCATCAAAAACTATTCCAAATGATTCTGCTTCTTTATTTTTTAAAATAGGAAGAGATCTTAATTTTTCTTGAATTTTTTTAAATCTGTTTGCAGGAGCCATTGCAGCAAATTTAATTAGAGAAGATGTCTGATTTTCATCTAATTTTTTTACATACTTTTGATCTCCTTTAATATTTAATACCTCAATTGGAAAAAATAATTCCATTCCCTGTTTTTTAATTACCACAACTGGCAAATGGGGATATTTTAATGGTCCATATGTCTGAGCAAAATATTCTTCAACACTCATTTTCTTATCTCCCATTTCAAAAACAACACGAGAAGCAGGCTGTTGTAGAATTCCAGAAATCTTAAAACTTAATTCTCTTTGCTGTTTAGAAGAACGATGATTGGTTTGAACTTTAACATTTTTTATAAGCTTTTCTAAATTATACCAAAAATTTTCATCAAAATATTCTCTTGATAAATCAACATATTCATCACGTCTTCTAGAATTGTTACCATCTCTCCTATCAGGTCTTTGATTTAATCTTTTATTTTCCAAAAATATAGCTTCAATAACCTGAGTCAAAGGAATACTTTTGTAAAATCCTGCAAAAGCAGTATCTACATTTAAATAAAAGCCACATGAAGTTAATTTTATATTATGAGCCAAACCAATTTTTAAATCTATAATACTGCTTAATTCACCATCACTTTTATTTTCAAAAACTTTTTGACGGTCAGAAACAGCATTTAATAACTGCCAATATCTACAAATTACCTCCAAACATTGTATATGTTGACTCATATCTACACCTTTATTAAAATCATTCATATCATATGAATTTTTATAAGATATATCAATTGTAATAACTCTTTCTTTTCCTAATTTTAAACTCTTATTAGGAAATTTTTGACTTGCAACCAACATATTTATTCCATCAAAAGCTATATCTGGAAATTCAGATTTTCGTTCAAGGTATGCTCTCATAAACGTATCAAAAATATTTTTCCTATTTACATCAGGATTAAATCTAACATCGTAATAATGCAACATAACATTTTTACCTACGTATTTAAACATGTTTGTCTCCAATTTTACTGTTTTAGCATTTAAATTACCTTGTTTAGGTCTTATTGCTGGATAATTGCTAATATTCATGGGGTAAACTAAAAATTTTTATAAAAAGAAAATAAAAAAAATTATCAATTAAAATGTTTATAAAATGATAAATACTCAAAATATTTTTTATTTGCTAATATTAAAACAAAAATATATCACCAAATTTTAGACATTAATTTTGAAATATATAAATATGATTGTAATATAAATGATTGTAATATTTGCTGATAAAACGATTTTTTTTTCAACCTTTTATAGCATTATTAAATGTAAATTATTTTAAATAAATTTTATTTTATTAAATAAGTTAGAAAAAATTTTATAAAATAATTTGAAATATAAAAAATGTTTATAATCATAAAAAAAAATATTTTTATGACACATTTTTTTATTTTTGGCAAAGATTTAAACCTTATAAATCTCAAATTTATTTTTTTTTAAAAATATCAAAAATAATTTTGATATAATAAATTAACATATTATATAAAATAAAATGTTTTTTATGTAAAATTTTTTTAAAATTTATAAGTGTTAAATCTTTGCCAAAAAAAGAAAATAATGTGTTTTTAAAAATTGTTATTTCATGTATTTTGAACCCCAATTTTAAATGGTAATAGTAAAATATTATAATTTATATGTTCCATTAAATCAATCTTCTAATTCATATAGACATTATGGTATAAAACACAATAAATTATTATTTTTCGAGTTACATGAAATTTTACATATAATAAATAGTGATTGTAAGAAAGAATATCCAGTATATATCAAACCATATTTTCAAATGAAACAATTTTACAATTTATTACGTCCAGAAAATTATGATCTTAAACATATTTTAAAAATAAATAAATTTTTTATATAATGAAATGTCACTTAATTGCAAAAATTGGATTGATAAATTAGTCGATAAAAATGTGCATATAATTAAATGGGAAGATATTAATGAACAATATATTAATTCTTTAAATTTAAAAGAGCGCAAGATGTTTCAAGTAATGTATTCTAAGTTAAAAAGTAATGAAAAGTTATTTAAGATTAACTCTGATTCAGATTTTGATAAACCTTTAGTTAAACAAAAAACTAATTTCTCTAAAAAATTAAGCAAATTTAAAACTAAATTAAATTTAGTTGTATCTGCAAATAAAATAAATTTAAAATTGTTTAATATAAAAGAATGTTTTGATGATTTTAATATTCCTGGTATTAAAATCTTAAATAATTTAAATTATTTGAAACAAGAAACTCAAAATAATAACGAAATAAATTTACTTGATCTTTTATATTTTGATGTGTATAAAACAAAATCTGATTTTAATAGAAACAAAGATAGTTGTATTAATAAAATATGTTTTATAAATAAATATGTAAAATTAAAAAACATGATTGATATGTTAAATAATAAGCTTGTTTGTGTAATTTCGAATCAAGAATACGTAATTCTTAAGATCAATAAAATTACATATTTACAAAAAAATTTGATGAAAAACTTATAAAAAAACGAATTAATTAATGCGCAAGATAAATTTTGTAAAAAAAATTTTGAGAATTAAATATTTTTATATATACTGATGATTTAAAATTTTGTCATAAATTTTAATTTATATAATGATATATATTAGCATGAACAATGATTTAAAAAGTTATTTTATTTTATTTTAATTTATTATATGTTATTATTTCTATAAAAAAAATAAATAATTTTCATATAAATTTACAATTTTGTTTAAAAATAATTTTTATTTAAATTAATAAATTGAATAAAAACATTTACTTTAATCATTTTATTAAATAATTAAATATATTTTCAAAATTTTTTTTACAAAATAATATGATAAAATTTAATGTATTAAGAATTTAGGTTTAACAAAACATTAAAGCAAAATAAAATCAAAATTAAATTTTAAGTCAAGATAATTTTTAAACATTTATATAACATTATGTGTTAAAATAATTAACACTTCGTTTAATAAATTATTTTAATATATTAATTATTAATGTGTGTTAAATTATTTTTTTTTTTAGAAAAATAAAGAATATAAATAAAGCTTAAACCCTATATGTTAAGCAATCTTTGAGATGACTTTAGAATATATCTACAAAATACAACAATATTAATTAAAGCATTATAAATAATAATAAACTTATGAAACTAAGTCATTTGTAAAGAGATATTTAAAAAATAGAGCTTTTTCTCAAGACTATAACACACTTTATAAAATTAAATACATAGTATTTATTTTCTTCTGTTATAAATCTATATTTTTAAAACACTAAAAATTATTGTATTTATTCTTATACATCTATAGCATAAAAAATTATTAGCAAATATTATTTCTTTAATATTTTTATTTGATAATAATATTTATAAAAAGGATTTCTATTAAAAACAAAATGTATAGTGCAAAAACCCATTTAAATATGATTGATTGGTATTCACCGGACGAAGATTCATATACTTTATGTGATTGTTTAAAAGATGAAAATATGGTAAACAAATTGATATTAGATCTAGGAACATCAACAGGATTTATTACTAAATCATTACATTCAAATAATGTAGTTATAAGTTCTGATTTAAATATGAAAGCTTTGATAAAACAAAAAAATGGTAATCTCATACATATGGATTTGCTCAATTGCATTAAACAAGAATATCTAGATATTATAATATTTAATCCTCCTTATGTTTTAGATTCTCATGATCCAATAATTGGAGGAGGTGTTTATGGTAGAGAAATTATTGATGAATTTATAAATCAGGTAAATGTTAAAATGTTTTATTTACTCGTAATAGAAGCTAATAAATATAAGGAAGTGATTGCTAATATAAAAAATAAAGGGTACATTGTAGAAATCAAGCGAATTAGAAGAATTCTTGGAGAGACGATTATAATTTTAAAGTGTTTAAAATAAAACGATTTGTTCTAAATATGTCATTATATTATTTTGTTTTTAAAATTTTATATATGTTTTATTATTCTAAGTAAGTATTAGTTTTCTTAAAATTATATAGCATTCATTTTATTCACAATTAAATTGTTTACCGTCTATTTATTAAAGAAATTTAAATAAACAAAATATTTTTAAAACTTTTTTTTAAAATAACTTCAACATCAGTTAATAATATAGTAAATATTTTAAATTTGTGAAGAATAAAATTTAAACAAAATTAAATTTATAATAAAAAAATTAATAAAATTTTTTAATTAAATCTGTAAAAAATGCATAATAACTCATTTAAAATGTTTATTTAATTTAATGATTTTGACATATTATGAGATGAAAAATAGTTTATCTTATTTATCATGCATTTAATAAAATACTCAATATAAATGATATAATTATTGAAAATGTTATTGATGTAAATCATTTGTTTATAAGAATTAGATTGAATCAATAAATTTTTTTCTCTTATAAAACAAATTTATTAAAAATTTTGATTTTAGTTTTTAGAAAATAACACATTTAATTTATTAATTAAAAAAAATATAACTTTACACTAATTTTTTATACAATTTATCTATCTAACAATAATACAAAAAAAAACATTTAATCTAAGGTACATAAAATATAAAAATGTTCATTAATATAAAAAATTTTAAAACTAAACATTTAAATTTCTATTTTTTAAACAAAAAAAAATATAATAAATCAAATCAGAATCATTTAACACATTAAAGTTTTTTTGTTTATACTATAAAAATTACTATTTAATCAAATTTTATATTAAGTTATATAAAAACAAAGTATAAAATTAGAAATAAAAAAATCAAAATTTTCAAAAAAGCTTTGATAATTAAGTAAATAATTTATCTATATACGTAATAATATTCATTGAAATTAAATTTTTAATTTTTTTTATTGCACAAAATTTTTTTGTTTGTAAGTTTTTTAAATTAATAAATGGTTAAAATCAAAAAAAATGATTATTTTTAAAACTAGAGAAATTTCTAATTTTAAGGATATAAAGTTAAATGACGATTAAATTATTTTAAATTTGAGTTTAAAAATTTTAGATCATTTAAACTTTAAATGCTATAATTCATCCCTATAAATGAATACAAACATGTTATCAAACAAAACTATCAAAATTATAAATTATTTTTCAGTTTCAATTTCAGTTTTATTATCTTTATTGTGCATTTTTAAATATCATCATTACATACATATACAATACAAAATAATTATTAGTATTTTAAATAGTTGTTTATTATTTTTTGCTATCAGCGAATTAAAAAAAGATAATCTGTTTTGGTATTATAAATCTCTTTTTTTGCAAATTTCAATATTTTTTTAATTGTTTGGTCTGCACAGAAAAACAAATAAAAGTCTTAATTTTTTTGATATCATTATATATAAGTAAAAATTTAAATTAATTTTGATTATTTTGCAACATATCTATTACATATCAATATAAAACTTAATTGTAGTTTTATTTAATTAAAAAAACAACATTTTTATGTTTTAAACAAAAAGAATATAATTTATTTTGTAATTCTTATATATTATTTTAAATATACTGATAAAAAATATAAAAATTTAAAAACTCTTATATTTTCAAATTCTAAAAAATTGTAATTTACACATTTATAAAACAATATAATTATATAAAAATACTTCTCATTATCGATTATTATTATGTTTAAATGAATATAAATAGGTGTTTAATATT
Source organism: Vairimorpha apis BRL 01 (assembly GCA_000447185.1). NCBI lineage: Eukaryota > Fungi > Microsporidia > Nosematidae > Vairimorpha > Vairimorpha apis. The sequence goes on along the minus strand of KE647171.1, from coordinate 47,854 downwards.
TAAAACAAATTTTTGGTAAATATATACGATCAATTAGAAATGTATTTTTTTCATATCTATATTTATATAAAATGACATTGGTTTAATATAATATTTTAGTTTTGACCCCTTCGTATGAAAATTCAAATATTAGAGTCAACTGATACAAACATCAAATTTGTTTTAAAAGATTCATTTATTTCATACGCAAATGCAATTCGTAGAATTTTAATTTCTGAAGTTCCAACTGTAACGATAGATTTAGTAGAGATTGAAATTAATAATACTGCTTTACCAGATGAAATTATCAGCAGCCGTTTAGGTTTAATACCTATATACGTACACAAAGATTTATTATTTAGAGATCAATGTGATTGTACTGATTCTTGTTCTAAATGTTCAATTGATTTAACTATTTTTGCTAATAACAATAACAATGAACCATTAATTGTAACATGTAAGGATTTTAAATATGATACTAATTTAATTTCAATAAAAAATGCACCTATCATAGCAAAACTTGGAGCAAATCAATCTTTAAAAGTTAAATGCAAAGCTTTCAAAGGTACTGGTAGTATTCATGCAAAGTGGAGTCCTGTGTCAACCGTAGGTTTTGAATATGATAAAGGTAATAAAACACGAAGCACAAATTTTTGGAGAGAAAATGATCAAGATACTATTGCTGAGGATGATAGTGATTTACTAGTAAAGATTAATGAAATTGAAATGAATGTTGAAATAGTAGAGGGATTTGGTAGACCTTTAGATATTCTTGTTAAAGCTTTAGAAATATTGAAGAATAAATTTAATTATTTAAAAAAAGATTTGATTCAATATATATAATTTAATTGTGTTTTAAATGGGATAAATTTTAAAAATTTGTTATGTATAATTTTACATAAAAATGTTTAATTAAAGTTAGTTTTTGTTTTTAAATTTTTCAAGTGTCGTAAAAAATAATGGATTATAAATATTATTTACATTTTAAAAAGTAAAATATATCTATTACGATTATAAAAATTTCTAGGTTAAATTTTAATTTCAAATGTAAACCCATTTCAAAAAAGTAAAATTAACTAATTTATTTTATTATACAAAATATTTATTGTGTTTTTGTTATTAGTTATGAAAAAATATTTAAAATTTTTATATTAAGTGAGGTTTGTATATTATATAATAAAAAATAAAAAATTTGTATAATATAATATAAATTTACTGGCAATTGTAACGTCTTTTATAATTTATGCAAAAAATAGATAAATGCATTAAATATTATTTTTTACAAATATGCAAATTTAATATTTAATGTAAATACATAAAAATATTTATTTTAATACAAATAAGAAATTAATTTTTTATACAAAGTGTGTTTGGTAAAATTTATATTATAATTTGAAACATAAAAAAATGCATAAAATTAAAATTTTTTAAAAAAATTGTTTTTCATAATTTTAGAATTAATTTTTTGTAAAGAGTTAAAGTAAAAAATTAAAAAAAATTTATTCATAAATTAACAAATAATTTTTACAACGATAATAAAATTTAAAAAAAGAATTAAAACTCTCATTTTTTTACATTACAAAATGTTTTTGATGATAACAACATAATAAACACTATTTTATATTATCATATGTCCCAAGCTCGTAATTCTTCTCTGCTATTCCTTGTTTTTTCTGAAATCTCGCACTCATTGCAATTTTCTTTAAATTTTGGTTGTATAATTTTGCATTCTTCAACAAGTCCTCCAATATAATCTACTTTGCGTTTAAAATCAACTTTAAACTTTTTACACAAATAAAAAACATCTTTATCACCTAATTTATTTAGATAATCTTTTTCAATTAAAAAATCTGTTTCAATTTTACATTTATTTTTACAATTACAACATTTCATAAATTCCATATAGACTTCAAATAAATTTCTATCAAATGTATTAAGTAATTCTCTACATTTAGATACAAAATAAACATATTCTTCAGATTTACAAGTTAATTTACTAATCTCATATTTTCTTAACTCATAATAAAATCGAATTCTGTCTAAACGTGGGTGTCTCACTTTATCATATACATGTATATTCATATCAAGCAATTTATAATCTTCAAACATTAAACATGTCAAGTATATTTGTTCAATAATCATGATGTTTTTATAAGAACTTCTTAAATATTTCTGTAATAATTTTATACTTTGTTTATAATGAGATTTTGTTCTATATTTTTTAATCAAATACGGGGTATTTTCTTTTTCTAATTTTGATATTAAACTGGGATCAAGATTATTCATGTTGTCAAGTGTTGGAATATCTTTAAGAACAAAATCTAAATCTTCAAGTATATCAATCATGTTTGAGGGTATTATAAAAAAAGTAAAAATATATACAAAAATTAATTAGTTTTTTAACAATAAAGATCGTCAAAACTTTTGATAAATATTTAATTATTCTAAATTATAAAATAATATAATTTTTTTTAATAAAAATTTCGTTTTTTATAATAACTTTTAGAAATATATGTAATTAATTATAAAAATTAATAAAAACTATTTAGTAATAAAATATTTAAATAAAGAAATGAACTGAAACTTTGTATAAAGATATAATAGATAGACAAAAAATTTTAAAGTTATTTTTATGAATCACGTTTTAATAATATTATTATTTTTAACAAAAGAATAAAACTTGTTAAATTATTGAGGTTTTTAAATTATTTATCTTTTTAAATAACACTACATATAATTTTTAATCTGGTTAAATTTTTTACATTTTTTTGTATTTTTTTATATCAAATAAAATAATAATAATAATAATATTTTTATAGAAAATTTATAGTTATTTAGTTATATATTAAATTTAAAAATATAAATAGCATAAAGTATGTCAAACAAAGAATCTGCAGAAATTTTAAAAATAATCGAAAAAAAATTATCTACAAAATCAAAAAAACATAAATATGAGTTAAAAAAAGAATTTGATGCATGTAGTATAAATATAAAAGAAATGATAAACAGTGAATTCATTAAAGAATCTGATAAATTAAAAACGGAATTACAAAAAATTATTAATTTCTTTAATAATGATTTTATAAACACTGAAATACAACAAATAAATGATAAGATTAATATATTATGTGATAAAATACAAGAAAACATTATAACTGTTAAAAATGTTAAAAATAAAATTAAAACATATTTACAAAAAAGGACAGAAATACAAAAAAAATAAATGATAAATTAGAAGAAGATACAGGTAAAATTCAGGATTTAATAAATAAATATTAACACAAAAATATTATTTTTTATTATTTTTAACAAATTCTATTGCTCTTTCTCTGACTTCATCCACATTATTACCTTCTTCTTTTTCGTATTTCATCCACATTCTAAACCATTCCTTCATCTCATTAGTTTTCCATTTCATATTGATAACTCTTCTGAATAATACTCTCTTATTACTTTCATTTTCAATATATCCTTTCCAACCTTCAAAACTATTATCAATAACCTTCTCCACTATTAATTTTGGATTTTTATCGTATTTATATATTAATTCAATTGATGAAGATATATACTCTAGATTGTTTTTAATTAAATTAAATGTGTCTTTTCTATTTATAAAGCTTTGTTCTAATAAATGATAAAAGAGCTTTCTAGTTTTAGTTTTTTAAAAATATATTCTATTATTTCTAAACTGTTTGTATTTAATCCTATTTGTTCTACATTAGTACACCATTTTAAAGTTTTTTTAAGCTCATTAATAATTTCATGTGTACTAATTTCATCATTTGAATGTCTCAAAAAAAGTACATTAATATATACGATTGTTAAATTATTCATATCTACTGTTGATAATGATGAAATTATCTTATAATATAAATCAGTAATATTATCATATCTTTTAAATTCTGCAAATTTCTTAATTTTATTATAAATATCGTTAATAGTATCAGATGAGTTTTTCTCAACAATTTCTTCACTGTCAATTTTTTCATCAAATGATATTGAAATCCCTTGAATCTGACTTATTTCAAAACCATCATTATCTATCTTAATAATTTTTCCAGTAATAAGATTTTTAACATTTGTTCTTATATTTTCTAATTTTATAAATCCGTTATAAGTTTGGTATTTTAAAACAAGACGGTCGTCTAATTTACTAATTATTACAGCTTCAATTTGATCATTAATTTTAATTTTTTTACAATATCAAAAATATAAAAACCGAGTAATTCTTCTCTAACGTAAACTAGTAAAGTTTTTAACTCATTTTTTCTTTATTATCAGCATCATGTAAAATTATTTTTCTTTTTTTGTTTTTATTTTATTATGATTTCCCTTTCCTAAATTATCATCTAGTTTATCAGTTTTAAGCATATTTTCTTTGTTAACGCAAATTTTATCAAAAGAAAATTCATCTAAAATATTAGAAATTATTACACCTCTTATATTATCTTTACTGACTAAAATAATATTATCTCTTATTTCATTAATATTAACTTCAATTTGTCCTTTAATAGGATTGTTAATTTCAACAAACATCATCTTATTTCCTTCCATTTTCCAAATCTTTACATCAATTTTCTTTTTTATTATATTATTTTGCAAAATACACGGATGAATACCAAATGGAGTATTGACAAAATATTTATTTTTACGAATTTCTAATTTTCCTTCAATTTGCTTTCCTACAAAGCATTGATCATATTCATAAATTTCACATATACGTAATGTATCTGTTTCATTTACTATTTTAACAGTATACATTTTAGAATCTAACAAATCAACTTTTTTAATAATAGTTAATTTTTCATCTTGAGAATATAATTTTGTAACATTTTCTTCAACAGATATTACATAAGTATTAAAAATCGGAGAAGTATAGAATATTTGAATTTTATCTGTATATAATACAGGATGATATGTGTTAATCTTTAAATGTGCAGGAAACGAAGTGTTATGTGTATATGTACGAGCTGGTGTATAAAATTTATTTCTAGTAAGTTTTCCATACAAATAAGTGTTCATTAATGGGGTAATGGAAGATTATTACTAAAGGTACAATTGAAATAAAATGTATGGGTCGATTTTAATATTAAAGAATTTATTTTTCTATTTAAATTATTTTACTTGATTATTTTTAGACATAAATATGTTTTTCTTATTTTAAAAAGTAATTTTAAATTTTAATCATTAAAAAATCTACAAAAAAATATTTATAAATAAGTATAATTTATTATAGACGACAATTTTTTATATTTTAAATTAGTTTTTATTGATAAATTTAAAATTTTAGACTGAAAACGTAACTAAATATATTATTAAAAAATAATATAAAATTACTTATATGAAAAATTTTGAAAATAAAAAATTTAGTAACATTATTTAAATGTATAAGTTTAAATTTTCTGTAATTCTAAAATAAACTTTTTTTATTTAATCATTTAAAAATATAAAATTTAGTACACTATTTTACATATCAACTTCTAATATAAAAATATGGAAATCTTGTTTTATTAAAATATATATATCCATTAAAAAATAATTTACCAAAAAATCCTAATCTTGTACAAAATAGTTTTATAATATGATATTTTATTACTTCCATAATACGTGGGATGCTTCTAATAAGAATACTTGAAGTATAAAATACACCTATTGAAGTATAAATTAATTCTTTAAGAGAATTATAAATTATTTTATCTTCTGACATGTCAGTAGGGCTAACAAAAATAAGTTTTAAATATAAATTTGAATCAAATTTTATATTTAGTATCATATTATGTTTGTTAAAAAATGAAAATCATTTTTATAATTAAAAATTTATATTTTAAAAGTTTTTATTTGAATTACAATAGTTAAGTTTTTTGCAATTTATTAGAAAAAAATTATTAAATTATTTTATTAATATTTTATTAATAGATAAATAAAAAAATTTTAAAGAAATAGTTACGGAACAATTTTTTATATATTTAAAAATTTATCATTTTAGCTTTATTTGAATAACATTTACCGTAAATTTTTTTTAAAACGGTGTAAATAATAAATTTCTGTATAATAAATACAAAGTTTTTTACATGTAAAAATAATTGATTAGAATTACAAAATTAAAAATTTAAATTAAACAAAAAAATAATAATAATAAAGTATAATTTTTTAGTTAGATTCACAATTCTTGTCATTTTTAATTATCAGATAAATTTTTTTATTATGTTAAAATATATAAATTTAATATATTTATTATAAATGAAAAAATTATCATATATGATTATAAAATAAAATTATGTATTGTTTCTAATATGATTTAGAATAATGTTTTTAATTAGAAATGTTTGAAACAATTGTTTATAGAATAAAAAAATGAATAAGTTATTGGTTTTTAAGTTATTAATAAATTTATAACCAATAACTTATTCACATTTTACATTAAAAAACATAAATAACCAATATATAAATAGCACATATGTTGTAAAATTTAAAAATATATATTCTAAATTAAATTATTTATTTTATTAAAAATTTGAATGATAAAACAAATTAAATTTAGAAATTATAAAATTTTATAAATAATGTTTTATATTATAAATTAAAAAAATTTGTACAAATAAATTTATATAAAATGTTTTTGTTTCAAAATGATTTAAGACATTTTAAAACTATAGAATAACACAAAAATAATTCGCATTTATACATACGACTTAATATAAGTTAATAAATTAGAATAGTACGATATTAATTTCATAAAAGTTTTATGTCATCAAATTTAAGTCCTTTAAGATAAATTGATTTATCTATTTTCTCCTTTAAACAAATAAGAAATTTATTTTTATCTCCTTCTTTAAAATGTTTTTTTATTACGTTTTATAACATGTAAATTAGACACAGAAGTAACATATATTGTTCCACAGTTTTCAGATCCAACAGAAAATTTTTCTCTATTTAGTAGTATATTTTATGGAATATGGCTATGTATTTTACTGTTTTTCTTAATTTTACGAAAATCGTTTTTTGGAGGATTAAAAAAACAAGCGGTCATAATGCAAGGAGTGTTATTTGGAGCAAATTTATGCATAACAACTGTACTTAGAGGAAGACTTACGGGAACGGCTGATCTCATATCGTTGATAGCAGCACCTATATGTGCCATATTGAGTGTAAATGATAAATTTAAAAATATATTTATTAGTCTCATAAATGGGTTTTCTGTATCATACTTATCATGTTTACTATTTAGAATAAACAATATATTGGAAGCAGCTTTAATTCTTGGAATTGCATATTTTATTTTTTTAATTTTAGTAGCAGGATCAGAAAAAGTTCAAAGTTGTTTTGCAGAAATATGTACTGGTACATTTGCTGTAATATCGTTTATAGATTTATTTAGAATTCCAGCATTCTTTGCTTCTTTACATGGTTCACATTATAGATCAAAAATATATGATGTTTTTTGTTTTTTATTTGTGCAATGATTTTATTTTTAAATGGTGCTTATTTTATAGGAATAAATTATTTTTCAGATTGGGTTGATGAAAAAGAAAATAAAATTAAAGAATATACGGCTCAAAAAAAAGAACAAATAGCTGGTGAATAACAAAAAATAAATATGAAATTTTTATTTAAATAAATATTTATATAAGATTATTATAAATAATAATCATTTTTCATAACTTTATAAATATTTAAGATAAATTAAATTGTTTTTTAAATACATTTAAAATTAACTTGCAAGCATTTTTGATTTTGAGATGATAAAACAGTTATAAATATTTTTAATTAATATTTAGATTGAAATAATTAATTAAAATTTATAAAATATATTATGATTAGCATATTCTATAATAAAAATTTAGTTATATCTAATACAAGCAATCTAATAATATTTTTTTAAAAGGAATACTAAACTTAGTATTTTATAGAAAAAAGTTTAATAATTATTTTTTATTACAATCATCACGTATAAATTTATAATAATCATAAATTCTAAAATTATATTTTATTTGTTTAAGATAATAATCTATCAACAGATCAAACAATTATTCTTACTTTAATACAAAAATAAAATTTTGCAATTAAAAAAAATGAAATGTCAAAGTATTCCGAATTTTCAGTAAAATTATATTATAAATTTTTTTATTAATAATTTAAAAGTTAAAAATTCACATATTGTTTAAAAATCTATCAATTTTAAATAAATCAAAAGAATTACATCCTTTAAAAACTACAACGATTAGTTCTTTATTTACAGAATTACAAACACGTTGAACACTCATTAGGTCAAAAAATGAATGATTATTTTCAATAAGAATAGCATATTTAGAGTGAACTTTAGAAGGATCGTCTGTATAGATTAAAAAATCAATTCCGTATTTTATGCCATCATTTACATAAAATCCTTGTGATTTAAAGTATGAAATTAATGTATTTTTTTTATGTTCTAAATTTGAAATTTCCATAATTATATGGGCTTTAATTTATTTTATTTTAATGTAACGTATAAATTATTTTATTATATATAAAAATTTAAACTTAATTTTTGTCAAATTCATTAAATTTCAAACAGTATTAATGTATGAAATATTTTTTATCTTAAAAAATTAAAAATATTAAAATCTTAAACACGCTATATTTTATATTTATATTTTTTACAATAGATAGTACTTTTTAAAAAAGTACTTTATTAAAACTAATTTATTAAAGCTTTAATAACTTTTAAATTATAAAATATGTTTTTAGGAATATTTTTTATATTATAATGTTTATTATTTATGTGAAAAAATATTATAGTCTAAATTTTATTCGGTTATATTTTTCATTTTAATCTTAATTTACATTTATTTTATCTAATGATTTATATTAACTTTTATGAAATAAACATTATAAATCATAAGATCATTTTAATCAAAAATATCTACATAATATGATTGTATAAATTATTTATTCAATTATTTTCTCATTATGTTTGAAATCGCATTTATTTTATTACAAATTATTTATAATTTAAACAAAAAACGAATTTATTTAATTAATATTAAGTAATTAAATTTTAATATATGTTTGTTACTGTATTAAAGGATTATTTCAAAAAAATTTTAATACAAACTTTAACAAATAAAAAATAAATCTATAGTTGTAAATTTCAAAAACAATCAAACTACGAGTCTTTTATTAATTTAACTAAACATCTTATAATATTATGTAAAAATAAACAAAAAGTGATTATAATATTTATGTTATAAGTTGTAAAATTTATTTATACAGGTAAAAAACTTAATAATGTATATTTAAAATTTTTCTAAAAACATCATATAAATTTTTTTTAATATGATATAGTTTAATTTACACATTTAAAATATTATTCAACTTTTATACATAAAAAATAAAAAAACAACTTTAAACGTATAATTTTTTGTTTCGTATTTAGATAAATTATAAAGATTTTAAATAATGATTTTATATAAAAAATTAGTTGTGTCATGTTTCATTTTAAAAAAATGAAACATTAATTTTTTTTTATTCAACTAATAAATGTGTAAAAATTTATATATAATCATAGATAATCCATAAGAAAAAAAAACAAATTATTCTAAAAATAATGTAAAAAATTTTTTAAAAATCTGTTTTATATTTTTTATTTGATTAATTGCATACATTTAAATTATACAACTTTTACTTTACTAGCATAATATATATGAATAATTACCAAAAAAATAATTTTTTTATTTAAAATATTTATATATAAAAAAAAATTAAATTAAAAATACATAAAATTTTAAATTTAAGTTAATTACATATTTATTATTAAAATTTACATATAATTTTTTAATTATTCTTAAGTGCAATTTTTATTATTTAATTTTTTAAATGTTTTTAAAATATACTTTTAATATGTAATATTCACAGTAATATTATTCAATATGATAGTAACTGAAAATTAGCTTTATAAATAAAACTTTTAATATTTATAATACAAATTCATAAAAAATAATACTAAATAAAATCCATAAACCGATCAAAAAAGAGGAAAAAAAGTAATAATGTCATAATTACCACTTAACATTTCAATACCTGTAATTGAAGATACTAAATATGATGCTAATGTATAACAAACTAAAATAGTATGTATTTTCATTAATAAATTATATTTGGTTATCCCTAGAACTAATGTAACAAGAAAGGTAATGGATATAATACCTATTCCAAACCTTGGACTAAAAATCTTGACACCAATAATACTTTTTTCAACTATTCCACATAAAAAAACAGAATTTATTATTAAAATAATCTTTTTTAAGTATTCTTGTTTCAATATAAAAGCAAATAAACTAATAACAAAAATAAATATAAGCAACGTGACAATGCTTAAAACATTAAAGTAGTATATTCCGTTAATTATAATAATGAATCCACCATGTAACAATAAAATTATGTTAGTTATATTTTTATATCCTTTGTAAAGTGTCTTTGACAGACCAAGTAAAATTATTAAATCTATTGCTATTAAAATTTGAAAAAGTAAATTATAAGGTGGTACAAATGAAATCATCAAATGTTTTCATATTTTTTCATACTATGATTATTAAAAAATTATTTCATTGTTTTAAAATTGATCAATAAAAATAAAAATAAAACAAAATTTTTTAAACATTTAAATATATATTGAATAAAAGATTTTTAAATGTAAGATTATTGTATTAAAATTTAATTTTTTAATCAAACATTAAAATTATAAAAATTTAGAAATAATTCTTCAAATTTTGTTAAATTTACTAATTTTATAATATAATGATTAATTGCCTATATTTGATTGGAAATAATCCTCAAATCATAATGACGTCATTAAAATAAATAAAAATTGAATCTTTAATTATAACATTTTTAACAAAAACAATTGATAATAAAAGAAATATTTATATATTTTTAAAAAAATATTTTATTTTAATTTAAAAGAGATTTTAGATATAATTATTTCTTTTATTATCAATTGTTTTTAATATACTATCATAAAATTGAAGTATAAAATGCTAATATTATATAAATTATAGATAACGAATTTATTATATAATTTTGTATTGTAATAATACATTTTTTCATATTTTTGATAAAAAAACATTAAAAAAAATTAATATTAAAAATAAAATAACTTTTAATTTAAATTATATAATGATATTTTTTTTCTTTATACCACAAAAAATAAATATTAAAAAAATATAGAAATTGTACTAAATAGTATAAAAATTGTAAAAAAATTTATTATGTAATTATCGTAAATATTAATCCAATCATGCAAATAACCAAAAAAATTACCGAAACTAAAATTTCAACATTTGATTTTTCACCGTTTTTCAATATATTGGAACCCATTTTAAGATCAATTAAAAATGCTAATACTATGTAACAAACTAAAATCAAATGTGTTTTATACAATTTTTCCTGTCTTTTTAAAGCCAAAACTAAAATCATAAAACATGTTATTGAAAAAATTATTGCTTTGAAAATTTTTGCTAATGTTGATACTCCTATAATTGTTTGAATTATAATTCCTGCCATTGTTATGGTATTAAATGTAATAATTATTAGATATATAATATCATTATCAGTTAAAATTAAATACATACAAAATATTATTATTATAGTTAATAAAGTTAGTAAAGGAGGTATAGTTAGCATAGAAGCTATTTTACCTATAAATGGAATAGTGCCATGAAATAATAAAAAAAAATTTGAATACTTTTTGAATCTTTGATCATTACTGAACAACATATAAAATAATATTATAACGTCTACAACTAATAAAATAAAAAGTATTTCTGGTGCTATATACATTATTGTATAATCATCTGTTATCGAACTATCTAATGTTGTGGTGATCATAAATATTTAATAATTAATTATTGTTAATATTTAATACAATAAATGACAAATAATAATTGTAAAAAATAAAAGTTTCAAACAAATAATAGATTTAATTATACAACTCAATTTTTTTTATAAATTGTATTAAAAATAAATGTTACGTTTTTGTAAATTAAATAGGTCATTTTTTGTTCTTACAAAATAATATGTATAAAATGTAATATTTTTATCAAAAAAATTTTATCTAAATGTATTGTTTTAATTTAGTTATTGAAATAAAAAATAAAAATTTGTATTTTTAATTTGAACAATATCAAAATATATTTTCATTGCTAAAAAAAACTAATTAAATATTATATAATTTTTTTTATAGTTGTATATTGTATAAGATACGATAACCGTGGTAAAATAACATATTTATTAAAAAAATTAAATTTTTTTTATTATTTTTAATTTTTTGTTTTTGAATATAATTTTAACAAAAGAAAATATAAAAAATACATTTTTTAATAAATAGAAAATTAGAGAAAATATTAACATTTTAAAATAATAGCGAGTATAATTTAATTACTTATTATAAAAAAGAAAATATAAACAATCAAATTTATATGATCTTATAAAGAAAAACATTTTAAGATTATGGCGAAGATTTTTTAAACTAAATTTTTAATTATATTTTAATGAATATTATTTTTTAAAAATAAAAAGAAATTATAATGATTTGTATAAAATATTTAATTAAATTTTTACAAATAATCTTCAAATAACACTAAATTTAAATTTAAAAAAAAGATATTTTACATGACAATAATGTTTTACAAAAAAGGTTACAGAATTAGTTATTATTATTATTCAATAATTATTTATTTTAATTTCATAAAAATATTCATTAAATTTTAAAAAAATCAACGACAAAAATAATTATGTATTTATCATGATTATTCAAAAAATATAATTTATTTAAACAATCTTTTTGAATATATAGTCAAAAGCTATTTTTTGGAAGAAATTATAAATTTTTAAAGTTTTATTTAAGATCCTAAACTGTTAATTTAAATTAATAAAACGTCAATATACAAAAAATTTATTTAAATATATTTTTAAGATAAATTATATAAAAAATTGCTGCAGTTTATAATTAATTTGTACAATTTCAGATTTTATTTGAAAAAAATTACAATATTTTTAATTTGTTACAAACATAATATAAATTATTTATTCCTTATAAATATTACAAACACTAATATTGCAAAAACTAAAACTTGTGTGATATAAAAAAAAGGCAACCCTTGAATTTCAATATCTTCTGTTCCTGGGAATATCATATCCCAAATCAATCTTATAAGATATCCTATAACAATATAACATACAAAAACATTGTGCAATTTTTCAAGTAATTTAAATCTTGTAAATGCTAAAAATCCAAATATTATAGCAGCAATTAATATGGAACCTGTTAGCAGTGATAATAAAAAAGGAGATCTTGCAAATACTTCATTTACAACTATTCCTAACATCATTGTTGTGTTGAAAGCAGTTACACAAGTGACAAATAATTGACTTTTACATAAAAAGTAATATGAAATTAAAACTATTAACACAATAACAGGTGTAACCACAGATACGCCAAATAATGCTGCTGCTCTAATTCCAGCTATAATTGAACCATGTGAAAGCAATAATAAGGTATCATATACATTTAAATTTGCATTTGAACCAAATACTACATATAAAAGAAATATAAAGTCGATCACTACGAGTATAGGTATGATAAAATTATATATTTTTGACATCGAATCTTTTACACCTTCAGCACCTAAAATAATTGGAAAAAATGCATTTATCATTTATAGAAAGAAGAAAAATATTTTTATATTTAATTCTCAAAAGTTTCAAAAAATAAAAAAATATGTTACATAAATTACATATAATTTTTTATAATAATGATCATTGCAAAACGTATTATGTTCATTTTTAAATAAAAAATTAAAATTAATATAAAATACTACCAAAAAAATTAGATAAAGTAGATTATATATTTAAATTATAATTTTTTATATTTATAATGTTAAATATTATTTTTATAGTTGAGAAAAATTATTTTATCTATATGTAAATATAAATTTTTTTACAGATTAAAATTAATAATAGATAAAACATCAATAACAAATGAAATTTATGTTTTAATAGTCAACAATTTTAGACAAATGTTTGTCATTATAAAATATACATTAAATTTTGTATTCAATGATATCGAAGTTTATAAAATATTTAAAATTTGTTAAGTTAAAATAAAATTAAGAATTACATTGTTTCAAATAATAAAAAAATATAATACCTTATGTTTTGTAATGAATAAAATAATAAAAAAATTTATTATAAATTTTAATTTAACAAAAAAAAATATTTTATATATTTAGAAAAATTTTAAAACTAATTTTTCTTATAAATTTGATTAGAATTTTAAATATAATATTAAATTTAAATCAAGGCATGTTTTTTAATATCTTATATTTTTTACAGATTATATTTTTAATTTTAATATAATGTAAAAAATACACATTAGATATAATTTAAATGTTATGTTATAAAAAAATAAAACCAATAATATTAAAATTTTAATTTTTTTCATATAAATGATATTAATATATAATAAATATTAAAATTTAATTTAAAGATGTTTACCTGTATTTTATATATTTAATAAATTATTATATAACAATAAATTTTATACTTTATTAATGAAAAATAGTTTTATTTTAAAATATATTAAATGAATAGAAAATTATAATTGTATTCATAAAAATATATAAATCAAACAAAATGATATGGTAGTTAAAATTAAATTCCTAGTTAGATGTTATATGGTTTTAGTTTATAAATAATAATTATATTTATTCATAAATTTATCCACCTATGGAAGCTTTTAGAGATGAATACACTACAAAGAAAAAATAGGATGTTTATGATTAACTAATTAAAAACTAAATTCTAATTAATGTCAACTTACTATATTTAATTTTGACAAAAATGAAACACAATTATAAGAACAATATACCCAAATAAATTTTTTAGAGTTAAATATATTAAATATTATAATTACTTACAATTGTTTTTTAATTTTTTTGTTCATATTAAAATAAGGATCAATAAAAAACTGAACTATAAAATGTTATTTTTAATATTTAAAAACAATCTATTCAATCTTTAAAATTTATTTTTATAATAATAATTATAATATGGTTTAAATTTGTTTACTTTAAATTATGATATATGATATTCAATCTTAATTAATCTTAAATTTTCTATCCATGAACAAATAATAAAATTAAAACAATTCTAAAATATTAAAAAATCAGTTTTTGTATTATTTTATTTATCTGATTTAAAAAATGAATTTATATAGCTAAAAAAATTATTTCTTTCCAATAAATAATATATAACTACAATGATAATACTTGTTTTTTCATAAAATATTGCATTTTCAAGATTATTTAAAGCTATCATTGTTTGTATTAAAACAACAGACAATCCAATACAAATGTTAATCATAAAATTTAAATAGTTCATAAAAAAATTATAACATAAAATTATTATCAACGATGAATTATTTATTATTGTAATGGGTAAAATAATATTATCAAAATCAATAAAGTAATAATAAAGATAGTATAAAGCTATGAAGCATATGATCATTATGAAAAAATCGTCATAATTATAATATTGTAATATAACATACCAAATGGGTAATGAACCATGATATGAAATAAAAAAATCTCGACTTTCTAAAGTATAAAGCCAGTATATATCTAAAACAAGAAAGATGTTAATTAAATGTTGCAAGATTTTTATTACTAATAGAGCACTTTTTCCAAATATTGAAAAAATTATTAAAAAATTCATTGTTGATATTTTTTAATTATACTTAAATTGTACATAAAACTTAGCAATGTAATGAAATATTTAATATGTTAATTTCAACTTTTTTATAAAGCTTGTTTTAATATTATATTAGTTATTTATGAAACAAATATTTAATTGAAAAAATTATTTATATTTATAAAATAACATCTTAAAATTTATACTCTAAAAATAAACGATTTTTATTGTAACTATCATAATTACATTAAAAAAATTAATAAAAAACCAAACAGAATTTAACAATTTAAAATTTTTTGTAACTTAAAAAAATCATCATGATCAAAGATTGAATGAAATCATTTAATAAGTATATTATAGAATGCGTTTTTATAAATGATATTATTAAAAATTGAAAAAATAAATATGCCTCAATGATTATTGAGGGTTCATAGTTCAGTGGTAGAACAACGGATTGCAGATCCGTATGTCGCAGGTTCAATTCCTGCTGAGCCCTTATCTTTTTTATACTTAAAATGCATATATATTTTTAAAAATATTATAATTTTTATTTTAATATCATAAAAATACTTATTACAAATAAAAATAAATAGATAAATATATATGTAACAAAAATAACTTAAAACATTTTATAATTTCACAACATTTTATAATTTCACAACATTTTATTTGTTAAATCTCAATATACGTCAATTTAATGTAACAAAACTCATCTATTTATTTAAATACTAATATAAAAATAAAATTATGTATAAATTTATGTTTTTAAATATTCTATATATCTTTAAGCTTATTATATCAGAAAAAACTAATTTAAAAAGTTCAAAATCTTTAAATAAAATTGATAATAGTTTCTATAAAGAAGAACATGAAAAATTTGAACCTTTGAGTCCAGAAGGTGAATTATATGGAAATACAACATCAAGAAATCATAAAAGAGCATTTCAAAGTGATAACATCGGCTTCTAATTAAAATTTTATAAATTGTTTAAAAATCTGTTAAATAATTTTATTTAAATATACTTTAAAATTTTTTTATATTAAATAATTGAGAAATACAATATAATTCATAATTCATAATTTTTAATATTTATAATAATATAACTATACTTAAATTTTATAAATTTATTTTTATTTATTCATATTTAACTTAATAATCATGATAAAAAAATATTTTTTTATTTTTATTTATAGACCTAAAATTTTTTAAAATTAAATTTAAAAACTTTTATTGGTAAAACAAAAATATTTTAATTGTTTTCAAAATTAAAAATTGTATAGTTGAAATCCTTGAAATTAAAAAGTTAAATTTTTGTATTTGAAAAAGAAATAAATAATTAAACTGAATAGACATTAATATTCACTTTAAATAACAGTAATTATACAATAAATTTTAAAATTTAAAAATAAAAAGATTTATTAATAAAATTTAATGTCAGTTAATATACAAATATAAGATTTATAATTAAAAATAAGAAATGATTTAAAAATATTTAAAATTGCATATTTTTTACAGAAATCTATTATCTTTAGTATTTGGAAAAATATAAATATTTTAATTGAAATACGATCTGCTTGCTAACCATTGTGGAGCAATGAATGGGTACAAAACAAGGATTATACTATACGTCATGACATGGGAGGGAATAACAACAACTTTCCACAAAAAATATAGGAGTGAATTAAATTCAGACAGCCGAACCCAGGCATATATACAAGCCAGAATGCTTAAGATGACCCTAGAGAGTCTTTCTATGGAAGCCCGAAGAGGCGAAGTCATTGCGGAAAATGAACAGGAGGTTACTGAGAAAGAAAATTTGGAATCAAATATGTGCGAAAATCGCCCAATATCTATTTGTGATGATATATTAAAAAAATAAGATTGAAATACCATTATACCCTAAATAAATAATTTTAGTCATTTTAATTAAAATATATTGGTTTTTATTCATTATAAAAGTTCAACATTGTTATTTAATATTTATAAAAATTTTCAAACATAGTTTAAATGTTTTTTTATTAAATATTTAAAATATAAAATGTTATAAAAATTTCAACATTTCATATTTATCAAAAAAAATTTTATAAATATTTATTATAATGTGATGTACATTTTTTAATGTGTTAAGTGTATATAATCGATACTAATAGTAAATTTAATATAAAAAAAAGTATTAATAATAAGATATACTAGTATTTGATATTTATTACATAATAAAAATTTAAATACTTAATTTATAACTTTTTTAATAAGACGCTTCGTTATTTGATAACTAATTCAAAAACATTTAATTTTTTTTCAATTCATGATTAAAAAAACTATACTACATATTCAATTTAAAAATTTATTTTTACATTTAATTTATATTTTAAAGATTATATAGACTAAAGAAATTAATTTATAAACATTTTTAAAAATATTAAATGTAACACTTTTTGTAACATTTGTATTTATCATATCATAAAAAAATAAAATTTTATTTTGTGGTATTTTTTGATCAAATAATATTTTTTTTGATTTTTATAAACAAAGAAATGAAAATAATTTATAATGTCATATAAAAATTAAATATTATAACATAGTTACAATGAATACATTAAATTGTATATGTAAACGCTTTAAAGTAATAAAATTTTATTTTAATATATAAATATAATTTATATTTAAATTACATATAAAAATACTTATTCTAAAGGTTTATTCATAATAATTCAATTATTTAATAATTTTAATTAATTCTATATCATAAAGTTTTTTGATTTGTTTTGAAACTAAGTACATCATAAAATCAGTTTTATAGTAACATATGTCAAAATTATAAATTTATAATAAATAATATGATTTATTCTTTAATATTAATTTAAAAATTAAATTAAATTAAATTTTTACGTATTCATTATCATAACCAACTACTTTTTACTTTTATTTGATGACATCATGTAATCTGAGACCTTGTTTTATTGTAATTATTTAAATAAAAAATTCTTTAGCAATAATGAAAAGCTTCTTATTGTCTTTATCTGTCATCTTTTTATTATTTGGAAAATTATATGGAAAAGAGGCAAAACTCAAAAGTTCACAATGGTGGTGGCCAACACGTGATACACCTGTCGACCCTATTGCACCATCACCAGCTGATCCATTAGCAACCAAACCTGCCGATCCTCTTTCTTCATATGATTCTTTATCATCACCTTATGGAATTCGTAATGGATTTTCTAGTGGATATTCAAGAACATTGAGAAGATCTAGTATAGGAATCTAATAAATAAAAGTTTAGTTTAATTTATTTTTTTTTGTAAATCAACGAAAATTAATTTTATTTCAAATGATTAAATTATATTTAAAAGCAAAAATATAGTTGAAAAATTTTTTTAAATTAAATACATACTTTAAAATTATTTTTAAAAAAAATATAAAATTGTTTTTATGAAATTTATTTAGTTAAAAATTATAATATAATAAAAAAAAGAAAGAATAATTATAAAAATATTATCATTTTATATTCGTTTAAAAATAAATAAACTTATAGTATCAGGAAATTGTGAGGACTTTATTAGTACTTAAGTTTGAGAGGAAATGAAGAAATTAAAGAATTAAAATGATTAGTAAAACTCAATAAGCTATTTTATTTATAACAGTTTCTAATATAAAAAAAATTAAAATAATAAATAGAATATATTAAAAACATAAAATTATGAACATATGTAAAAAATCAGATAAGAATTTTTTGAAATATAAAATAATTGATTATAATAATAAACATATATTAAATAAAATTATAATTTCTGAACTAACGAAAATATTTAAAAATTCTAGCTATAATTTATAAAAATTTAATAATGTATGTAAAATTTGTCAATAAAATGTATAACTTTATATATTAGATTAAAAACAATTATAAAATGTATTATTCAATAAAGTTAATAATCTTACATTTAAAATATTTATTATAGATTTAAAATTTTAATTTTTGTTTTACATAAATATTACGGCATATTAATTACAAATAAAAAAACGATAGGACAAAATATAAAACATATTAAAAATTTATAAATTTTTTTTATTTTATTAATGAAATCAATGAAAATTATCATATACATTTTTTCATTTTTAATTAAAAATATAAAAGGTAAAGAAAGTGTTAAAAAATCTAATTTTTGGTGGAATGCACGAGCTCCTTCTTTAAATCCTGTTGATCCACTAAGTCCTGAAGGTGCATTATACGGAAATTCATGGTCAAGAAGTGACCAAAGAACATACAGAAGTTTTTCTACTTAGTATAATGTCACAATAAAATGTTTTTATATTTTAATCCACAATTTCTTTTTTTAATAGTATTCTTTCAATATATTTTTTTGTTAATATTATATATTTTTTATTAAAATCGACATTAAATTAAAATATAATTAAATATAATATCAAAAAAATGATTTTCATTTTATTTCGTGATTTATTTAAATGATGTTTTACAATAATTTTTTATGATTAATCGATTTTAGACATAAAATTTTTAATAAATAAAATATTTTTTTGTCATTAAATAAATTATCATGTTAAAATTACTTGTATTTTTATATTTTAATTATATATACATTTTTATATTTACAAAAATGCTTAATCTATATCAAACAAAATTTGTTTTTTTAAAGCTCAAAATTATAAATTTATGTATGATAATTCATTTTTTTTTGATTTGTACTGAATGTATTTTTTCAAATTTTAAATTAAATTTTTTATTTTATGTTTATGATTTAATTAAAATATGATTTAAACTTATGTAAAATTGCATATTTGTTGTTTATTATTGTTAAAATTTTAAGATACTTATTTTTATATAGTAGAATATAGTATTTAAAAAGTTTTGTTTTAAATTTTAAATATATGCATATTTATTAGCTTAATATGAAATATTAAAATTTACTTGTAAAAATATACAATTTGTCAATTAACATAAAATCTGTATTTATTTCGTATTAAATGTGTTTTTAAAAACTTACAGTTTAGTTGGTTCAGAAATATAAAAGATGTATATTTTTAAATTTTAGAATTTGTAATTTAAACAATTATTTATTCTTAATTTTTTTAAAATGTTAAAGTGTAATTTTAAAATTTTTTTGAAATATATGAAAAATACAATTCTTGTAGTTTCTTTATAGATTATTAAATAATTTATTAATTAAAAGTTTTATAAGTTTAAAGCACTCAAAATCATATAAATTTTTAATAAATTGAGTTATTTTGCTATAATTTTTTTTAATTTGAGCTTATTTAAGTATTTCCTCTATAAAATTTTCGCTCTTATTATACAACTTTTTTGTTTTGTTTATATTGATTTTGCCCCCTCGTTTATTTTTTCATAATTTCTTTAAACTTTTTCCATCTCTTTACTCTAAATTTATTGCATTTTAGTTTAATCTTTGATCTAAAAAACGAACTTTAAAGTCTTAACAAATATATAGATTGTATTTTTAATTATAATTATAAACATTATTTTTTTGAAAAATATATTAAATTTTGCTAATCTATTATTAAAAAGATTTAAAGTAATATTATTTTTTTATAAAAAAAAAGTTCTTAATTATATATTTGCATTTGAAGTTAACGTTTGATAAAAGTAAAATTTTAAATATTTTTTATTTGATTGTTTTAGATTAAAATTTTTTATTAAATATTAAATTGTTTCTTAAGGGATTTTTTTTTGGTAATTTTGTAAGTTGTAAATTTCATAATAATGTTTTTTCTTTTACAAATTTGTAAAAAAATTTAAATAATCAATTTATATTGTTATTTTTAAACAATATAAAAATAAATTATATATTATAGTATTTATCTTGAAAGATATTGATTATATTGAAATCTATTTAAACTTTCTAAATAATTTATTAACATGTTTTATACAATTTTTGTTATGTAATTAAAAGTTTTACTTTTTCTATTATAATTCAATACAAAATTTTTATTTTTTATAGCAGAATATCAATAATATTTTAAAAATATTAAAATAATTTTTTTGTTTTTTTAGTGTCAATTTAAACATCAATATTTATAAAATTGTATCTTGTAAAAGATGATTTATTTTAATTACCGTTATTTTAAATCATTAGATCTTTTAAATCAAAAATAATAAAGTAATTATTAATTGCCTGTTAAAAATTTTATGATCTAAATGAAATATTTTATCGAATAATTTATTAATTTATACAATTTACTACGTTTTTTTACTATAATTTGTTGATGATACAAAAATAAAAAGAAACACTTAATTCTACAACTATTACGATAAAATTATCAAACAATTTTAACATTTATGTTATATAATGTTGATATAAAAATTTAAAACTATATTTTTTTAAGTTCTGTACAAGAAAATATTTTATTTTTTTATTCGAAAATGAGAGTTTAAAAAGTATGAAGTAAAAAAGTTTGATAATTAAAACGCTTGTTTCATATAAAACAACCTATGTATAAAATTTTATAACCAATAAGAATATTAAATTTTTTATATTTTATTTGTTTACTAATCATATTTTCTTCAAATAAAAAAGATAAAAATAATATAATCTCGAATTAATTTTTTGTTTAAAATAGTTATAATTCTTTGTGTTGTATTTAGTTTTTTAAGTGGATGAACTGTTTAATTATTTTTCAATTTAAAAAAACCATTTTATTGCTTTATCATAAAATTATTATACTAAAAAAAATTTTATTTAAAAAATTTTAAATTTATATATATATTAAATTTTTATTGCATAATTTTTGGGTATACATGAACCACTAAAAATTAACTAGTTTTAACATCAATCAAAATAATAAAAGAAATATTTAAAAGACATTTACTAACGTTCAATTAAATCTTTTATTATTTAATTTAAAACGTTTTTTAAATTTAAAATTTTATTTTGATGTATATAAATTATAACATTATAATTAATTTATCACTTAACTCAGAAAGAATTGATATGTAAATGAACAAATTAAAGTTTACATTTAATTAAAAACACTTTAAAAACTCTTTAGAGCATTTTTAAAGATTACAAAAGAAAGGTAGGGTAACAGAAACCGAGGACGCTGATCAACAAACTAATGTTTATATAAAGCTAATTTTAGCCGAAAAAATGAGATTATGATTATATAATTGTTCTCAAATAAACAATTTTATTGCATTAATATTAATATTGTTTTTTATTTATGAATATTTTTGTATTGTAATTTGTTTTTATATTAATATACATATTTTTTAATAAAAAACATAAAATAATTCATTAAAAAATTTTTGATTAAATCCATTTAATTTATAAATTAATAAATAAAGAATCCATATATTTTACAAAAAAATTTAACATGACACATTGATATCTAAAAATCAAATGAACTATGATTTTATCATATCTATCAACTTCAAACATTTCTCAAATTTCATAAATTTAGTTATATAGCACAATATAATTATTTACAATAACTTTATGTTTACATTTGCATATTTTTTTTTGACATTAAAAACGAGATATTATCATTTTCACCTATATACAAAAATTTATCGATGATTTGTTTTAATAAAAATTATAAAAAGTTTTTTTATTTTTTGTATGAAATTTTCAGTTAGCATAGGATTATTATTTAACACAATATTAGGATATTTATATGACTCGTATTTGGATCCAGATTTTCATTATTTAGGTGATGACTATATATTTGGAAATCGTGATTATTATAGGCGTTCACATCATAGGAATTATTTCCCTTTTGATTAAATGTTAATTTAATATTTTTCCTATGTTTTTTATAAATTATATAACTATAAAAAATTTTAAAAAAGTTTTTAAAATTTATAATGTTTATTAAGCAAAAAGCGTTCTTTAATTTACTTATGTTTAATTAATTTTTTAAAATACATTATTTTAATCAAAAAGTAATATCATATCAATGTTAAAAAGTATTTCAAAATTTAAACAAAAAAATTAAAAAATAATAATAATTAGCAGTTGATAAATAATGTATAAAAAAATTAACATTATTCATATCATCATTGTTAAATAAATTTAATAATTAATGAATAATAATAAAAAAGAATTGTGGATTATTAAAAAATAAAAAATTTCTATATAAATTTTTTTAATATAAGTAACAATTAACATTATTATGATTTTTATTTCTATGTATCTAAATTATTTTTATAGTATTTTTTTAATTATAAATAATTTATTTAAATTAAAAGATTATTTAACTAAAGATTTTTTTCTTTTTTACACCAATTACTTAACTTCATCAGTTTTTCCTTTAACTTGACTTTTATTAGTTCATTGTCGTTAAATTCAATATTCCTCCTTCAAATCCTCTTCAATAGGCCAAAGAGATACTTTTTTGTTTTTAGCTAATAATTATGAATTTAACTTTTTAATGAGAAAGACTTATTTAATTTGAGTACAATTTATAGTTATTTTCTAACATATCATATGTTAGAACAAATTATAATATATTCGTTCTGCATTTATAAATTTAACCAAATTCTTTTGTTAACAGATTGTACATTATCTGTTTTCGTTTTCTACTTTAAAGTATCAATCTATATTTGTTACATTTACCTCCATTAAGTTTGTTTTCTTATTTATTGTATTCAACACAAATATGTCAAGTTTATTGTTAAAAAATAATTTTAATAATATTTCTTAATTTAAATGATAATTAGAAAAAACATTTTGAAAATTTCTACTTTTAAAATTTTTAAAATGATTATTATTTTGTTATTAAACCATAGAACTTTGGTAAAAAATGAAATAATATTAATCGAAATTTTTTTAGATAAATGAAAAAATATAAAAAAATAATATATGTAATTATAAAATATTTTTAATATGAAAAATATCAAGACTGTAATAGTGATTATTTAAATATAAAATCTTAATTTAATGAATTCAATATTTGAACAGAACAATATATTCAAAGATCAATTAATTTTTCTAAAAAATAAAATCAATGATTTGGTTTTACAAATTAAAATTATAGTTCGTTTTAAAATTTAAAAATTACAGTAATTAAGATATTTAATATTATTTAAAAAAATTATAACAAGACAAAATATATTATATATGTACATAGTGCATTCTACTAATTATTTAATATTTAAATGTATAATTCATATAATTTACAATATTAAAATAATGATTTATATAAAAAATAAATAAACCATTGAATTTAAAATTTTCATTAAAAAATTATTAATTAAAATAAATTCTTAAATTAATATAATATTTATTTAGTTATGAACATAATTTTCGTAAAAATTACAATTCATAAGAAATTAAATAATTTAGTAAAATTTAAATTATTTTTTTTATAAAAAAAGCTATAAACAATTATAAATCGAAAAACAAATGTATTAAAATAATATTGAAAATTTTTATTGTTAAAATATATAAATTATTAAGAAAAAATAACTTTTTTATTTTTAAATATAATATTAAGTAAAAATAATTTTTTAATTTAAAAAAATTAAATAATTGAATTTTTTAAAATGTTGTTACATGAGAAATTTTTTGTTATTTAATAAATTAATTTTATTTAAAATAAAAATATTTAAGCTTTTATTGAACCTATTTTAAAACAATGTTTTAACATAATTTTACAAATTTAATTTATAAATTTTTTAAGTCGAATTTTAACCCATATCATTTGTAAAATTTAAGTATAAATTCAAATAGTAAAAAATATGTTTTAATTAAAACTAATAAAATTTTATAAATTTGAAACATTCTATAATCTAAATTTTTTTAAACTAAAATTTAACTTATTTATGAGGACATTTTGTTTTTTTTAAGCATAAAAATTATTTTTTTATACAGAGGTTATTATGATAATGATTTAATTACACGTTATGCTGATAGTAATGCAGAAGCAGCTTTAAACAATGGTCCATGGTCAAGAAGATATGGAGAAGTTTATGAATAATAATGATAAATATTTTATATAAAGAAATTTTTCCATTTATATTTTAGTTTTTGATGATATTTTATAAATTAAACATTTAATTTAAATATATCATATGTATACAATTTATTTAAATTTTAAAAAATAACAAAATGAATCTAACATAAAATTACCAGTTTCGTCCGTATGATGTATTTTTTTAGATTACTTTACAATCAAATATTTATTTTATTTAATAAAATCAATTTTATTTTAAAAGTTATTAATAAAAGAAACATAATTTTATATGTTTTTTAATATTTAAAAACATAAAATATAAAATTTTTTAAGTTTGAAAAAATAAAAAAATTCATATAAAAATATATAAATTTAACAGAAAATAAATAAAATCTTACATTGTGTTGAATTCCATAAAATTTAAAATGGAATGAAAATTGAATTAAATATTTAAATTTATTCTTGAATGTATAATTTAGAGTAAAAATTTTTTTATTTACAAAAATTCTAATTGTATTTTAAAATAATCAAATAGAAAATAAATATATCTTAAAAAGTGTTATTTCAAAAATTTCATTTAATAACTTTGCTTTGTTTTATAATTTATAAAAAATTATATTTTATCTTTATAATGAGTAATATTTTTTAAAAATTAAAATTTGAGAACAAATAAGACATTAAAAAATATACTTTTACAACAAAACACGTTTCAAGCTAAAAAAAAGTATTTATAAAAATTATAATGATTTATTATGTTTACAAACTTGTTTTTAATCAAAATATTTTTTGCAGTAATAACATCCATTTTACAAGATAATAAGAAAAGTAAATATTTAGGAGATCCTTTAAGTGCTCCAATTGGATCAGGTCCTTTAGGCACTACCCCATACACATATCCATATGTTTAATAAATTATTTTAAAAGATAAATAATTTTATTCTCCTGATTATATTTTTTATTATTTTAACTTATTATAATAGTCTTTAAAATAATTTTGTTTTATAAAAAGAAATAAATTTATTTTATAAAGGTAAACTAATGTTAGGAATGTATATTTTTAAATACAAATTTAACTTATACATATGTTTATTCATTATTCATTATTCATTATGTATTAAAATTTTAATATATGAATATAAGATTTTATTTTAACGATATTTAAAATTATAATGTAAATATTAAAAAAAAAATTTAAAATTATTAATTTTACATAAAAAACATATAAATTGTATCTATATTTTAAAAAAATAAAATTGTTTTTTTAATTAAAATAAATTTAAAATAATAATCTTCTAAATGTTTTTCATTAAAATTATATGTGAATTTTTGATTTTTTATTAATAAATTGTTTCTCTATATACATTATATACAGATATAATTAAATAAAAAATCATTTTAATATTTAAATTTTTCTAATATTTATAAAAATAATTTAAATATAATATTTTTGTTATATTTTATTTTTTTATTAAAATATAAAGAATTAAATATTTTTAACAAGAAAAATCATGACAAAAAGACATTTTCCATAAATTAATTTCATAAAGTTATTTTCTAAATAATTATATAAAAAATTTATTAAATTGAAACAGCAAATGCCTGTTCATATGATCTTGCACTGTAAGGTCCTGCTCCATAAGGTCCTGCAAGTGGATCTCCTAGATATCGACTTTTTTTAATATTATCACAAGCTAAAAAAAAATTTCCTAAATTACTTCCTACAACTAATAAAATAAAACTTTTTTTAAACATGAATATATATAGTTATAAGAATTTATAAAAAAAATACCAATTATATATTAAAAATTAGTCAGTTTTAAAGTATATCAATTTATTATTATTGTTTGTTATTAAAATTATTTTTTTGTTTTAAATTCATTTTAAAAATTAAATAACCAAGGAATTTTGTACATCATTGATGTTAGTAAATTTATTAAAAAATGTAGTATTTAAAACAAAAATATATTATCATTTATAAATTTAGTATACAAAAATTATATATTTTAACATTGACCATATGTTTTTAATAAAATACAATTTAACTAAAATAAGATTTTGATTTTTTAACTATCATATAAAGAAATTATATATATGCAAGCTTTATAATAATTTTACAATACAAATTTTTTTATATTACAATAATTTGAATTATATAATTTACGGAAAAATAATTTTGTTTTCAATGCATAGCATTATTACTAAAATTTCTTTTAATTTAAAACACTACTTTTGTACCAAAATAAACTTTCATTTTTTACTCAACAAACATTCTGTTTACCTATCAAAATCATTACTATTTTTAGTATCTAATAATTTTTATTGTAAAACTTAATTTCTTCTTTTAAACATGTATTCATACATTAAAAAAATATTCTTTGAAATTGTCAAACAAAACTAATACAACTTTAATTTAAATTATGTAATATGCAATATTTTAATTTAGTTTATATTATGGTTTGTAATTATATGAAAATATAAAAAAATTGTTGTTTTTAATATATTTTTTTATTTATAAAGTCTGGTAATTATAATATTATATTTATTTGTTTTCATGTCTCATTAAAAACAGATTAATCTTATTATTAAATATCTAAATTAACTTTATTATAATTTTATTAATTTTTTAATACAAATATATTTTATAGAGTATAGTTATTTTAAATTTACTTTTATCTAAAAATATTATATGTAATATTTATAAAACTGAATAATATTTAGTTTATATTCTTTAAATCTATCTTTTTACATTATAATAAATTTATAATTAAAATAACTAGTATTATATTTTTACAAAACAAATCTTAACAATCCAGCATTTATAATTACAGTTTTATATTTTTAATTGGAATTTTATTAAAGAAATTGTATTAAACTTAAATGATATAAATTTTTATTTGTAAAAAACGTTGAACTTATTCTAAACTAGTTAAATGTTCTTTTTATTTTTCAAAAAGAAAAATTCTTGCCATATACAATCTTATTATTTTACTATGCATTATATATAATGATTTTTACTTAAAATTAGTTGCAAAACAAATTTTTATAAACAACCACTAATAATTTTGAAAATTTTATCTTTAAGTTTCATATTTTGTTTTCAATCACTAGTAAATCATTAAAAAATATAACTTTATCATTTTTAGTATCGCAACACATATTTTTGATAATGATACATATTTTAAAGTTTTATATAATGTTTAAGATTACTTTAATCAAATTTTATGTTTTTAACTAATAAATTAATTATTTTAAAATTATTTAAATAAATTATAGTTTCAAATTTTTTTTAATATGTTTTTATATAAAATAAAAAATGATTTTAATAAATTTTTTTGCGCATTTTATATATCTTATTTATGAGTATAATATCTATTAACAAAAAAGATTATTTTTTGAATAATTCTTTATCAGGTCCATATGTTGGAGGGACTTACGAACAAAAACCATTAGGATATGGAATGTGGGGAATAGGTTATCCAAATGCTTTTTGATGTTGTGCATAATCTAAATATTATATTTCGTATATTTTAAATTATAAACAATAACATATTAAAATTTGTTAATTAAATTATTTCAAAATTTATATGATTAAAAATGTAATAAACATTCAGATTATTTAAATATGAGATTTATTTAAAAATATAATGTAAAAAATTGTATAAATAAATTAGTTTGATAGAATAAAAGTTTTTATAAAAAAATCCAATAATTTTTAATTTACTAAAATAAACAAATAAAATATTTTTAAATAAAAAATAATTTATATTTATTTTGTATTTTTTTATCATAGAACATATACAACAAGCATGACACAATATTCAAATAATGTTGATTTATTAACTTATGATTTTATAAGTTATGTTTAAATGATAATGTAGCAAAGTAAATTTTTTTTTTGCACAAGTATAAAAATGGTTATAAAGTTATTTATAAATTTTGAAAATAATTTATAAATTAATTTTTATTTCATTTAAACTTTAAACTATATATAAAACAATTTTATATTTTACTTTTGTTAAAATAAAAAAAGTATATTCTGTAACGAACTATTTTTATTATATTACTTAAAACAATTATTTATAATTTATTTTGTTAGTTTAAAAACATTGTTTTAAACAAAAGTATAAAATGAATTAATTTTACGTATATATGAATGTATTTTTGGTATTTATTTCTTATATACTATCTGAAAAAGAAAAAGAGAATGATTTAAAGCGAAGTCAAGTTATAGGTGGACCCCTTGGTCCTTATGGCACAAATCCTTATGGTCCAACGCCTTATGGTGCAGGATATCCAGGCGCATTTTAATAAAGTATTTCTAATATTAATTTGTTTTTTTTACTTAATTTTAACACAATTAATTATGTCAAAAAGTTAATATTATTTTTTTTAAATACATTTATTTATTTAAAAACAAAAAATTTATTTACAAAAATAAATAAAAATTGTATTTACAACTTTGTTTTGTGGACAAAAATTAAATATTTATTTTAAAAATTTTTTAAAAGTGACATTTATATGAATCTGTTTAAATATTTTTTTTAAGCAATATCAAATAATTCAAATAGATAAATTTGTAATTTTTATATTCAAAATTTTTTATTATTATTCTAAATTCAAATTTATAAATTTGATTTGTTTATTTTTTTATTTAATATTTTTTATTTCAAAATATTTATGGTATATTTTAATATTGTTTTTATTACAGTAGATAAGATTTAAAATTAAGGGATTAAATTGTAAATTTCTTTTCTATTATGAAAAACAAAAATTTCTATATCTTTGATTCTAATAACTTTTTTTTTAATGTTTAAAATATTTACAGAATAGATAAACAAATGTTTGCTTTAATAAATATTTTATATATTTAAAAACAAAATTTAAATTTATGATTTAATTGTACAAAGCCAAAAATTCAACTTAACAAATATTTTTAATCTAAAAACTATTTTTAAAATTAAGTTTTTCTTTAAACAAATGAAAAATTTTATATTATGTGTAATTTCATAGTCTCTTTTCTGACGCACTAAATTGTTTAAATTTTTTTTCTAAATTCTTACTGCTTGTGAAGTCTTTAAGGTTTGATATTTCATCCTGGTAATTATTAATAGGGTTTTAAAGTAAATATTATTACAAAATTATATAAATAATAATAAAATTTTCCGTTTTTTAAAGTGTTTACAAACTAAATAATATAGTTTTTCTAATTACATATTTTTACAGTTTTAAATTCAGTAATTTAGATTTTTTATCTTAATTTAAAACAGAAAGTTAACAAAATTTATTATTTTTTTGATAAAAATCATGTTTTATATTTTTAAAAAAAACTAATAAAATAAATAAAAATATAAAAAACAAATGGAATCTGAAAATATTATTGAAGCATATATAACTAGTACAATGACAATAAAAAATTATACAGCATATGAAATAACTATAGTAACTAATATAAAAAATTTAAATAACCATTATTCAATTACTAAAAGATATTCTGATTTTTATAAAATGCATTGCATAATTAAAAATGAAATTTTTGAGTTGCCCATTTTTCCTAAAAAAGTATTTAATAAAATGAAAAATGAAATAATACAAGAAAGAGCATGTAAATTAAATTTCTACATAAAATATTTGTGCATGTTAATTACCAAAAAAGAAATAAATGAAAAATGTAAAGAAATTATAATTAATTTTTTAAAAAAGGAATAAACTATAGTAAAAATTTTTATTTTATTAATATAAATCTAAATATAATAATATATTTTAACAAAAGATTTTTATTAAATATTTTTTATCACAAATATAGTACCCAAATAATATTTATAGAAAAATATTAAAAGGTAAATAATAATTTTTGGTATAAAAAATTTTTTATTTATGCTTTTATAAAGATACTTTTTGTTTATTTCTTGAAATTTAATTTAAACTTACATTAATTAAATCGTTCAAATTTTTTTACATCAAGATAGTTATGTATGTAATATTAGATTTATGATTAACATATTTTATAAATTAAAATATTACAATTTTTTTAAGATTTTATAAAAAATATTATGCTAAAAAAATAAATAAAATTATTAAGTATAAATTTAATTTTAAGATAAATTTCTTAAAATTTTACATGTTTATATTAAATAATCGTTCACTTATTTAACATTGATTTTAAAAATATATTAGTCATATTTTTTACAATATAGATATAATATAAGCAAATATAAGCATACTATATATTGTATGTATCTTAATCAATTTTAAAATATAAGAATAATTTTTTACGAAATTATAAAATTGTATTTAATTATTTTGTTTTAATAATGTTTATATCTTTTAGAATTAAATTAAAAATTAGCACTAAAGATTTAATTACATAAATTTATTTTTGTTATTTCAAATTTGACTAATAGAGTTAATAAAATAAAAATATGATTTTCTAATTTTAACCGTTTTAGTGCCATTGATTTTTACCTATATCTACTTAAAAATGCCAAAGAAATCTTTGTCGTGTTGATGCCATTTACCTTTGTTTCTAAAAAAAACTGTATCTCCTCCAAAAATTGTCCAATTTTAATAATTTTTTCGGTGTTTTTTTAATAAAAACTTGTACAA
Source organism: Vairimorpha apis BRL 01 (assembly GCA_000447185.1). Taxonomy (NCBI): domain Eukaryota; kingdom Fungi; phylum Microsporidia; family Nosematidae; genus Vairimorpha; species Vairimorpha apis. The sequence goes on along the minus strand of KE647171.1, from coordinate 15,621 downwards.
GGATAATAAAATACAAAGAACATTATGGAAATATAATTGTGAACAAAAATTATAACAAGAACTGGAATCTAAAAGAAAAAAAGTTAACATGTGTGCTTTACCGCACAGACTCCATGAAGCCCCTTCTTACAGCGACCACAAATCAAGTTGCTCCTCTTTACAGCGCTGTAATAATCCTTGCTGCTGGCACACTATGCAGCGCCGTAAATTACGCCCGGGTAACTTTTCTAATCCAAAACTTTGTGAGGAAGATGTTGTCGGAGTAGACGTTTTTGGTCTATTTTTGCGGAGCAACCATTTCTCTTCTAAATCTTCAATTATAC